>PVLA01016702.1:0-19791 GCA_004027455.1 Hydrochoerus hydrochaeris
GGGAGGGGAGGCAGAAATAAAATGTTGGCACCTTCAAACAAAACATGTTATCTTTTGCACAAATATTAATACACAATTTTTACCATCTGTGAAGGAAAACTTAACTTTGTTACAACTTCTAGAAACATAATTTGGATTCAGTTCTTCTTTCATAAACTAATGAGCTTTGGAATACAGTACCTGATATGTGGCCTTTGAAAATTAAAGCTATAAACCTACTTCCTTCTGTCGGCTTACAGGTACATATGTATGCACTTTAAGTATATGTAATATTTTTCCACTTCCAGGTGGTGCTATCAAAATTACTTCATAAAAATACACTAATTTGTTTAAAGAAAAAAAAAAGCTTATGTAAGTAACGTATTTGATAAATTCATAGAAAGGTACAGAGAAATCCAAAATATTTTGTGGCTATTTAAGATTATAGAATTGAATTTGACCTAAGAACAAATGTGTAAATGGAAGTTCAGTGCCCATTTCTTTGTGTGTATATCAAGCATAGCAGTGAAACAAAAAGCCCATATATATGTACTTTTTATATTTATATTTAGATTATTGCCTTCATCATGACCGCCAAATACCCACATTATAAAACTAGACTATTTGTAGTAGACACTCATACGTGCAAAGCACCAGATTTTTTCATTTTTCTGAAATTATCATGAACTTACTGGTTGTCAACAGTCTGTTCATTAGCAGAAAGATTAAGGTTTATAGTATTAAACATCACAGCTACATTGTTCCATCAAAATTTGTCATACAGTAATATTTGAAGATTTTTATGAAAGATATTTTTGTCTAAATGTTTCTTTCCACACAATAGAAAGTATCTATGTCCAACCCTTAGACAAGGAGTGAATAGAATCTAGAGTGGAAAAAATACACACATACACATATGTATATATTGTGATAGATAGATGTTTCATTTAAATGCGTATGCACTAATTTTCCAAAAGTTTAACCAAGCTGTAATTTAAATTATTGAAGATATTTAAAGCTGAGAATTAGGGAAGGATACAAGATCAGCCAGGGAGAAGACCATAGCAATATTCTCAGGATACTGAGAAAAAACTAAAACAGCAGAAGCCCTATTCTTTGCTCCCCAGTTGAAAGCCTGTGAGAAGACTATTGTAAATCAAAATGGGAAAGCCACAGATTAAATCTTGCATTTGAATAAATATATGCCCAAAAGAATCTAAATTTTAAAAGTAAAATGTTTATATATGACTAATGAATATTATAACAAATGGCAACTTTGATACATCATTAGATGGCCGTTTATTGAGTACTTCCCATATTATTTGGAAATAAAACGATGTTCATGCTACATGGAATTTATTTCACAAAGAGCTCAGAGATAGGATTAAAAGTTTTTAACTATTATAAAAAATGATTGAGTGTCTGCAGATGTAGCTAAGCAGAATATCACATGCCTGGCAAGCGCAAGGCCCTGAATTTGATTCTTGATACAAACAAAAAATTGCCTCTTGGTAAAATGAAATTGTTATTTAAAAACTAAGTTAACTTTTTGTATATCTGAGTAGTTAATGTGTATTTGGAAGGTAAATTGAGGATGTCTTATCTTTGAATTCTTAAGTAAAATACTACCATCTAATACCTAAAAATATTTTCAATTTTAGAGAATGAACAGAAGTTTTAAACAGAAAAAAAAAAAGTTAAAAATCATCAACACCAGATTCCTTTGCTCAGAATCACAAGTTTGTAATTGATGGCCTGTGTTTTTCAAATGATGTGCACTGGTGTCAGTGCTGTCTGTAGTTTTCAAGAGAAATCATATTCTGTTAAAATTTAAGGAAACATCACTGTATGCTTTAGATAGAAAAATAGAATAGGTACATTAATAGGCACAGTTGTAGTATATTAGAGATACTTCTACAATAGACTGATTAAACATTTTTACTTCATTGGTAACAATTATTACAGTTGCTGGCACCTTGTAGATGTATACTGTATGCTTCAAAATATATTCATGGGCTATCAATAGTCAGATGTGGGTTGGCTTGAAATGCTATTATTTGTTAGTTTATTGTGCTTGTGTATAGTTACCTATGTTGTTTAAACTGCATGCTTCCTGAAGAAATAGAAAAACAGGAATATCATTATTCTGCTGAATAAAAGAAGTATCTGATCACTAGCACTGTACTCAATGGTGATAGAATTTAGCGCCTTCACATATTGAAAAAGAAAAAATGAAAACATTAGACTTTGCAGAGGACCTCACAAACAGAAAGGAGACACCATGAGAGGATGGAAGAGACAGCAAACCCACAATTTCCTCTATTTTGAAACTTTGCCCGAGGCTAACTTTATTTTCTGGTTATGATTTATAACTATGGGGGATCCCTGAGCACTCACATGATTTCACATTATCATCTTTTGCTTTCAGGAAATATTTAGGTACATCTGTACAGCTGACATTGACACAAAGTTTTGTTTAGCATGGAAATATTCCAAGAATTTCAGTTCATTGTTGGGAGATTTCTTGACACCTAATGGTATCGTGCATGACACTCTGTGAAGAAATTTATATTTACCCATTTGAAAATTTGTAAGAAACACTAAGGGCTAGAGGAAGGTGAAGTCTGTAAGAATGCTTTACTTTCCCCCTTCCTATTTCAAATTAGTAGGCATTTATCTTCTCTCTCTCCCCCACACATGGGACCACTGCTCAGTGCCACCACTGTCACCAATATGCTGTGTTTCAAAGATTCAATCCAGTCATAAATGGAACTAAGACAGGAAGTGCATATTCCAACCAGCAGTAATTTGTCTCCCATCTATCTCCACAAAGAATATTCCTGTTAAGAGCAGCCTATCTTAGTGTCAAGAGAAACAAAAAGATTTATTGTGAAATTTTAAAGAATGCCTTGACCAAATTAGACGTCAATGGAAGAGTGGCTTGAAAGGAGGTGTCCGGGGAAGTTTGCTTTACATCCTTTAATAGATGATAGTACATGAGAAGCAAACAAAACTGGTCACTTCAGCAAGAGCTAGCTGGGCCATTACTTCTTGAACTCACAGTTAGTAAAATATATGGAACTGTTACTATTTCATGTACTTGATGTGTCACAAAAGAACTCTTGGATAAATCATCAAATATACTTAAAATCTGTGTATGGTTTTTCATGACGCATTTTAAGACTGGGAAAAAGATTGTGTTCAAGCCTAACCCCACTACTGGTTAAACACAATTTTATTATGTGACAGCCATGAGTTAAATGTGACTCGCTTTCTTGGGTTTATATGTCAAAAGTTTGCTCTTCCGCAAGGGGATCTGAGAACTAGAGGGACTTTGCAAAGGTGGACCATAGTGGGAAGGAATTATCATTGAAGATGCTACTTTCAATTCTAATTAATTCTAAAAAGTGGGTTGTTAGAGTGGAACAAGACTGGCCCTACCTTTCTCTGTGACTTCTTGTCTCAGCATATAATACCTCTCTTGGACATATTCCTGCCATCACACATTACCTACAGTGATGTGACACAGCCATTAGGCTCCTAACCAGAGTTTAGCTAAAGTCAGTATCATACACTTAAACATTTAACATAGTACACTAAGTAAACTTCTTTATAAGTTACCCAATCTTAGGTATTTTATTATATCTAAAAAAATGAATAATATAGTGACTAAATACAAATAGTACTTAACTCTCCTGTGCAAAATAAATAATCCAAGGACATACTATGCTATACAATCTATAGCAGGTTATGCTAACTTTTAGACTAATATGAAAGGCATAAGTAGTACAAGTTTATAATTATACCTAAGCAAACAGTAAATATTGAAACAAGCATCCTGCAGAGTGATAATTATCATAATTATTGTAGTATTTGCTTAAAGCTTGTCAGTACTATGAACTTGAGTATGAAACATAATATGGTCATACCAAATGACACAAAAAGCTTTGGACAATACTGACACTTCCTTATTAATATCTTTAACAAATATATTTAGTGATGAAAACCTGAATATTTTTGCACTTGTAAGTGATATATTAAAAGTTTACTCAGTATTAATATTGAAAGTTTTTACTACTAATTTAAACCAAGCAAAACTCAATACAGTAATATAGAATGGAAAGAAGAGTGCTATGGCTTGTGTGTAGAACTCCTCCCAAAGCTTCATGCCGTCAGAGGTGGGGTTTTGTGGAGGTGACTGGATCTAGAGTTTGTGATCGTGGGATTAAAAGTGTATCTAAATGTATTTAGCAGGGTGTGGATAATGAAAACCCCACCCTGCGTGTGGGTAGTACCAATCAATAGGCTTATGGTCTGGATGGAACATAAAGGGAAAACAGGCTTCCTTCTGCTGCTTTCTCCCTGTTGCTTCCTGCCGCCACACCATGCACTGTTTCTCCTCTGCAGTCCCCTTGCTGCCTTTTGCCTTGAAACCAACCAACCTCTACAAACTATAAGCTGAAATAAACCTTTTGTCTTTTCATTGCAGATGTCGACTGTTTTGTCTCACTAATGAGAAAAGTAAGAGGGAATAAAATTGTCTCTACTTGATGATCTAATTGTATATATAAAAAGCACAAGGGAATCTAAAACTAAAAGGATTGCATATAAAAAATTGCAATAAGGGGTTGCTTCGATGCTTTGATGTTTCTAACAGCTTTAAGCCTCCTTCTCCATGTGGCCCACATTTGAGCAAGCTGAAGAGAAAGTCCAGATCCTTCCTCCTTTGTCACCTGTAGGGAAACCAAATCATGCCAGACCTTTGCACTTTGCTCCAGGCCTACCCCTGGACAACAAAAACGAGGAATTTTAATTTCTGTCTCTTTTAAGTAATTTCAAACATGGGACTGGCCTCCCGATTTTCTAAAGACATCACCTATCTACCCTACCTGTCATCATAAACTAGCAACACAGTGCCCTACTGAGCACTGTCCGGAGTTGTGACTCACTACTGACACACAGCCTCACAAGAGGCTACAGCACCACATTCCTCAAGCGTTATTCAAATCGCTGTTATTTGATAATACTGTCATAAATTTCTTTGATAAATGCCCATCAAATTCTTCCTGATGTAGTTGCACTATATCCCTTTATAAATGCTATGATTGTAGAAATATACTGTGAGACAACATAGATAACTTTTTCTTCATTAATCTTTCACTTATTATTGATTATTAGAATATGTGGTCAATTATTTCTATGCACTTATGTCAGAAAGAAAACTTGATCTATTTCTATATCTACCTATCTATCATATATCCATATTTTTACTTATCTGTCTATCTTAGTTTCAAAAAGAAGCTTTTATATTGACTTTGTTTATAAATTTGGTATTTATTGTACAGTGTTCAGATAAGATTTCTAATGAAATTTCTTCTTTAGGGAATTTAGTGATTTTGTCACATAAAAGGGTACAGAGGGCTGGGGATTTAGCTCAGCAGCACGGCTCCTGTGCAGCAAGTGTGAGGTCATGAGTCTGATTCGCAATATTAAAAAAATTTTTTTCTAAAGAGTGCTGAATATTTTATATGCATTCAAAAGATGCTTTGCTTTCTGTTAGTAGGGTGAAATGTTTAATATACATCTAAATTATCTACATAAGATTTAGTTTCTTTAGGTCTTTCACATTTTTACTAGATATTATTTCATGTAGTGAGAGTAGTGCTTTTGACTGATATGAGTGTGGTATGGGTCTATGTGTCCTTGCATGTTCTGAAATTGTTATTTCATAAAGTTCAATGTTGTGTTATTATCACAGCAGAAAATCATATTTTAGTTATTAATCATTGCTTTTCATAAGAAACATCTTTTTCACATTTAATACTTTCACTGGAATATTATTTTCTCTATTATCATCTGGCTGGTATAATATTGCTTTTTAATTTTATATTTGACATTTTCCACTTATAATTCTTCAGATATTTTTATTGTATGTATCATATTAATGCTTAGCAGAATGCCAAATTGAAAGTACTGCACCAGGTATAAGTAAAGAAAGTTCATTTAGATATTTTCTATGCCTGCTATATTTGGTCTCATCATTCTGATAATGGTTTATTATTATTATGCATATTACCTTTACTGTTTTATGTAATGTTCATCTTTGTTCTTTTATTTTTAGTTTTGCTAAACCTGAAATATTTGTTTTAATGGTGTTGATGTTTTTGTAAATGTATTGTCCCTCAGTTTTAATATCATATTTTAAGCTGCCTATAGTTTAGTCATTTGCTTTATACTACTTTACTTTTTGCTTTCCCTCTAATTTTCTCAATTTTAATTGTATTGTATCCATTTCATCATAATGTGAGTTTGCATATTCTCTTACCACTTTGTATTATTTTTAGTGTAAGTTAGTTACCTTTCTCTAGCCAAAGTCTTTAGTCATCCTCTGTTAACTTGTATTTTTTAAAAATGTTCTCCAGAAATAATTTTGCTTGCATAATCAAAGACGTCTCATATTTGAAGCAAGTCGTTGTGAATACATTTCTGAAGAAGAGCTGTTTACTCCATCCCAGAGGCTTTGTATGGTCAAAACTGTTTTTCTACATGCTTGACAGTACAGGGACAGTTTGACTTTATAAAACACTCTTGAGTAACATCATTATTCATTTTGAAGTTACTGCTTTATTTTTGTAGTATTTCATATATTGTGTTTGCAGAATATGAAGCCAATATAATTCTTTTAAATTATTTCAACTTTTCATTTATTTTTTGAAAGCTAATACACCTAATTAAATATGACTTGAAGTTTATCTTTTGAAACTAAATTTCTCATACAATTTTGCATTTAGAATCAATAATTTTTAAATTTTTGAAACATTTGCTAACATGATGCTACTATAAGTTGTCTTGAAGTTGTTACTGTGTAGCACAGTTTGTAATGACACCTTTTGTAATTTTAACCATCTTTAATTTTTTTTTTAATTGGTACCGGGGATCGAACTCACGACTGTGCACTTGCAGGGCAGGCACTTATGCTGTTGAGCTAAATCCCCAGCCCCACCATCTTCAATTTCATATATTCTTTTCTTTAATAGTCTAATGTCTTTTATTATCTCACCTTTTTTTAGAAGTTCTTCCGTTTTATGCTCAAAGTAATTCATTTTTCATTGGGAATCTCTTAGCTTGTTCTTAATTTCTGAAATTATTTGCTTTTCTACCCCTCTTGTTTCTTCTCTAAGAACAATCTTTATTACTTATCATTATTTTGTCAACATTTTCTATCTTAGCCTTCTAAATTAAGCAGTCATTTTTAATATATGATTGTACATTAGATTTGTGTGATGTATTAGAATTCTGTCCTACGATATTTTTCATGATATAATTTTAACAGTTATGAGTATTAATTCTTATGTTCTCTTGTGGGTTGTAATCCATTGCATAGTTATTCACACCTTTCTACTAAATTTTATTTTGTGATCTGCTCAATTTCTTTCTCAATGATATGTTTTTCTATGCATCTAGGAAACCAATTATTTATTGCAAATTTTCTTTGCTTACGAAGAAAGGGTCATGTGTCTTTTCTTTTTCTTTAAGATTTTAAAACTATCCCTGTTTGAATCATTATCTAAAGCCATAATTGATCCCCTTTTCCTCTCTTTCTCTCTCTGGCCTCCATTTCCTCATTCCCTTCATTTCTCCATTCTTTTCTTGATCGTTTTTCTCATATAGAAGTTAAACTTTTTAAGATAGTTTCCTCAAGCCCTGTCTCTTCCTTGAAGTCAATGCTGTTATATACCAGGCCAGCTTTTGAATATTTTTATATATATTTAGCATCAAGTTCCTCATTCTAGTGGTGATTCTAGGGCAATTCAGGTCTATCATAAAATTCCTGCTTTGTTATGTGCAGATTTTCATGAATCTCAGTTGCTTTCTACAAGTTAAATTAGGAACATGAAAGACTATTAATGTGACATTATGGTTTCTAACATTTAAATCATAGCAAGTTTAAAGTCTTTTTTTCTCTCAATATAAAGGACAGGGATTTGATGCATTTTCATTTTATATTTGTATTGTACTTGCAAGATGAATGAGGGTTTGTAGGGCTGACAGGAGACAGACTAGGCAATTGCATTCTCCTTGATAATGAGAAGTCTATTTCTTCTGGTTTTGGTATATCATGGTAATCCCTAATTTGTATTCTTTGTTCTTCCATAAAAAGGTGTATATTTTTAATGTGGCTTTTTACTATATTTTCAGTTTGCATTTTGATTTCAACACTTTGACTATAGTGCACATAATGCAGCTTTCTCCATTTTATTGTAAGTTTATAAAATTCTTGTACATAGAGTCTGACAAAAAAAGGATAAACACTTCAGGAAAAGAAAAAACTTGCATAAATATTTTAATACTAAATTTATTGAGGCACCATAAGATCAATAAAATTACCTTTGACCTTTACAATTCCAAGAGGTGCTCACATTTGTGGCCATGAGCTTCTGAACATTTATTAGTACAGCAAACTGCTGCTTGGCTGACCTTGGTCACTGAGATTGATGCACATGTACTTTCAATTTCCTCTTAATGTGCTAATTTTTCTGTGATATACAACATCCTCTAGGGTCCTCCCATATGAGGGTAACACATTCTGTTGAAAAATCATACTATTTTTCCTTTCTTGAAGTTTGTGTGCTACACTATTTTACATATAAATTTATGTTTTTACACTAATTTGAGGACATTTTGTCTTATTTTTGTCTGTTAGATCTGTATTTAAACATACGGATAGAAAGATAAATAGAGATAAATATTTGCTGCATCAATTTTTTGTTTGTTTGTAATTAACAAATTATGGAAAGGTTAGATGACTTAATATAACTCCTCAGGTCATTTTTAATCTTATTTTATAATGTCTGCTTTTCATTGTTTATAATTTTTACTTATCTGTCTTCAACTTTGTTGACTCTTTGACGAAGTTGTTTATTTTATAATGATTGGTAGGCACATTTTATATATTATTTTTTATTATTATATATTTCTTTTACATATTTTAAATTCATTGCTGAAATCATCTGTTTACCCATTATAAATATATTTTCATTAACTTCTTAAACATTTTTGAAAGAGCTGCTTTGAAGTCCTTGCCTGCTAATTATAGCATCCTGACCATTTGATTCTGCGTAGTTCTGTCAAATATCTCCACCTTCGCTTATGGAAAATTTATTTGTTCAGAAATCTGATAATTTTTCTGTAAATGATATGTTCTTCAGTATGATATATTACTTGACTTTCATTATTTTTAAAAGAGTTTATTCAGTTTTCTGTCCACAAGGGATTAACTTACTTTTTTTAACATTTAATGCTCTGCTTGGGCTTGGTGGCTTTAGAGGTGTCGTTATCTCAGAGCATACTTCTCTAAGTTGTACTTTTCTGCACGGACAAAATATACATCAGTTATTCATTGTGGTTTCTCAATTCAGGTTCACTTTAACTTCCACATTTCCAAGAAATACAGCAGCTCTCCAGAGCTCCCTAAGTCACAGTCCAAGTACCCCATGTGTGCCAAACTCCAGTCCTGACACTGGTGAGAACCTGCATGAGTCTGGCCAGGCCTTCAGTCTCAGAGGGCAAGTGTTCTGGTCCCCTGGTTCTGGAGGGATTTACCTTCCTTCTCCTTTGAGTCTCAACACATATCTCTTGCAGTGCAGGGGACCCAGTCGGTCTGTGTCTCAGGCACTGGACTGAGGGAAGGACGGATTGCAAGGCTGTTAACCTCCAGTGTCCAGGAAGGTCTGTGGTTCTCAGACACAGGACTATGCGGGGGTTTCTCAATACGAGGCCTGTCTACAGCAACCTGACCTTGTTGGTCATGTTGGGACACTTTTCTAAAGCAAGGCTACTATAGCAACTTCAGGTTATTTATCTGACTGAGATGCACACGTATGAAGACTGTGAATTTTTCCAGAGGCTGAGATTATTGACCTCTGCGCTGACAACCTTTCCTGGAACTGTCTTTCTTCCTCACCTCTTCAAAAGGGAGATCCTGTGCCCCAACTGGGAGTCTGGCAGCAGACACTGGGGTTATGCTTCTCTTTCTATGCTGTCATCCTGTCTCTAAATTGTATAAAATTCTACTCCAGTTTGCACTGGTTTTCAGTGTTCTCTTCCACCATCACTCGCCTCACTATGTAGCTACCTCCTGTTACTTTGTCTTTTCTTTGTGAAAGAGAAGGTGCCGCATAACCCTATTCAGCAATTTGACATTTGTCTACAAGGAAATGCTGAAGAAATACTCTGAAAGTGTGAAAGCTGTCAAGAATTAGAATTACAGGAAATAAATGAAAAGTAGGTACCATCTGATCCAGCTACACCACTTCTTGGTATATTCCTGAAACTTAAATACAATATACTACAGAGATACATGCAGGTCTTTGTTTACTGCAGCACAATTAACCGTAGATAATTTATGGAAGCACCCTACATACCAATTAACAGATAAATTAATAAAGTGTGATGTAATACACAATGGAATTTTATTTACTCATAAAAAATGAAATCAAGTTATTGAAAAGAAAATGAATAGAATTTATGATCATAATGTTAAGTGAAGTGAGCCAGGCTCAGGTCGAATTTCACATTTTCTTTCATAGGTAGAATCTAAAAATTACTTTTAAAGAGAGAGATGACATGAAAGTAGATTAACAGAAAAGGACAAGAGTAATTAATTGGGGTGGCAATGATCATACTATTTTATATGCATGTAACATATACCAAATGGAACCAAATTTCTATATGGCTGATATGCATTAATAAAAATGATTAATGAACAAAAATAATACAAGAAGCCACTGTGCACTTTTAGGAAGAAGACTAGTTATTATACTTGGAAAGAGCAAAAGCTAAGACAGAATATATTTGGTGGATTTGAATAAAAGTATAAAGAAATAAATTGTATTTTATTGTACAGGAAAATCATAGTTGTTTCATGAGTTGATATGCAAAAATGAGAAGTATCAATAAAGAAACTAAACTTGAATTATTGTTTATAAAACTGCATCCTTGGGCTGAAATATTTATGGAAATATTTTTGAGTGTGATCAACAAGACGAGAAAAGAGCACCTGTTGTGAAAATTTGCAAGTACAGTAAAAAATATTGGTAATAAATTTAAGGATCTGGAATTATTGATTTTCTGGTCTTCTTAATTTGGGAGTCTATAAGACAAAAGGTGCAAATTTTCTAGTGCAGGATTAGAGAAGTCAAGTTGTAGAAGATGAAATGAAAGAAATGACCCAGTTGTGTGGTACGAGTAATATGATGATGTGGGATTTAAAAGCTCAATGATCTGCCTAAGAGTCAGCTGAAACCTTGCTGGGAGAAAGAGTCAGGTGCTAGAGACATTAAAGAAATGAAGAACAGGGGAATAAAGAGAGAGTGTTTTGCGGGTGAGGGGTTGTTATTGAAAATTAGAAGCAATCTGGGTTGGAAAAGGGCGAGGGGGCCAGGGTGCCTGAAGTAGACTGTGGATCACATACTCTTTATGACCCCCAGCTTTTCTGGTGATGGTGACACCATCTAAGACGGACCTGAAAGCTGAAGTCAGAAAGAATACTGTAAATCAAGTGTCAGTGTCCTCCATGAATGTGAATGTGTCACATAAGGCTACACTGTCAGTCATGAGTTAAGGGAAGATGTTGACAAATCATATAACATTCAATACAGGCAGAGTTTTGTGTTGTTTCATTTTGTTTGGTTTTGTTTTGCTTTGCTTTGTTTGTCTCTTGGCAGGAGTGGAATTGGTAATAAATGGTAGAAACATGGATGTGAATCCTGGAGAGACTGAAGTTGCAAGAGATTAAGAAGAAACTCTATTACAGGAAAGGTAAACCATAGGGGAAATAAATCAGGCCCGCACTTGTAAATGTCATGTTGTTTCATTAGTATGAGAAGCTGAACAAGTAAATAAGAGTCAAAATGTACAATAGATATTGTGAATTGGGAAGAAACTGTTTAAAAGAAAAAAGAAACTAATTGGGAAGGAAAGGGGAAAGGAAGGATGAGAAAAGGAAAAAAATAAAGATATACACAAGATAGTTAAGACAGGTACACAGCTGGTTTCTCTTAGCTCATTGAAAAGAAAGATTTGTGTTAATATTGTCTGGACAATATTGCATGCCTGTGTCATCTATTCTGAGTAACTATTAGGAAGATAACAATGTGAAATATATTAATATTGCTAGTTTCCTATTAGCCTGTGGTGAAACTCTGTTTTTTTTTTGTTGTTGTTGTTGTTGTTGTTTTAAAAAGAGAGAGATTGAGGTTGCAGGTTGAGCAGAACCAGTCAGGGGCTGCTTTTGGTCACTGCACAGGGACATGAGCAGTTAGGTTCCCTCAAAGTTCCCAATATTATCTCCTAAAATTCATTGCCCAAAGAGATATTTTAGAGACTAATGAAGCATGAACTCACCTTATAAACCATTTAAAACATACCAAATGTCTCAGAAAGCATCTACATGTGGAACCTTTGGTAGATTTTTTTGTTTGTTTGTTTTACATTTATTTTTTTGTTTTCCATTCTTAGCCTTCATCTACAGAAATCCCCTTTCTGTAGCACAATGCAATCAAGCTCTATAAGCTGTGAGATTGGAGATGTTTATTCTTATGAAGAAGCAGGGTATAATAGAATGGGATTAGACCTGAACTTGGCATCTACTCTCCTGTGCTTTTCTGAAGTACCAGGAGCTTAACACTGAAACAGAGGGTACTAATAAAAAGTTTTAAATGAGAAATGCTGAAGAAGCAAAGAGTACCTGGATTATAAATTTCCTACTCCTTCCTTTATATGTAACCCTTTCCCACAGCCCTGATTTACAGGCTGCTCTGCTCCCTGGAGACAATTAGACTCCCTTTCCATGCCCACTCAAATACTTGTTTTAACATATGGCAATTTAGATGTGGTTGCTTGTCTCCTTAAATATCTCTCTAAGACCATTTACTGTTTTTATGGCCTATTTTAATGTGCTGCCATGTTTTCAGTACGAGGCTGCCAGACACTATTTTAATACTGGCATATCTTTTGCAAGAAAGCAGCCTGATTCATTATTATTAAGTTATCTTTTTTGGCAGTGAGTTTTGCCTGGCTCAAAGATTATGTAGAAGAAGAAGAAGGTCTTTTCATGATCACGGTTGCCTGCTTGACGTTTCTCTGATAAACTTGTTTTGCATTATCTACTGTTTTCTTTGTAGTGCTTTTCTTCCTAGATTTCATTACAGCCTACAGCTGGAGTGACAAGGATTTTGTTGTTGTTTAGTTTAGTTGGCATGTGCTAAATTGCTTCTGAAAGAAGAAGAACTCAATCAAAACTGACATTGTCGGTCTAGTGTTTTGCTAAAAGCCCACTAGCTTGTGATATGCTTTAATGTTTAGACCTAAAGTTCGGTGACGAACATGAAATCAACACCTCCAGTTTGCATACCAATTTAGAGAATTAGTGCAAAGCTTGGGAAATCTTGAAAATAAGGTGTGACCCTGCTGCACATAATTCTGGCTTCCAGGCTTTCATGGAGGATATATTAATTCATTAAATTACTCAAGCATACTGCATACAAATGCTCACAGAGACTCAAAGATTTGTTGTCTCCCATTAATTATTTTATTATTCATATCATTCTTCCACTAGAAGCATTAGAATATGCTTGATTAATATCTCATTTCTATTGTTCTGGTGAGCAATGTTCATTGTCTCTGTTCTAGAGAACTTTGCTTCATTTCAATAAAATACAAAGAGCCACAGTTAATTATCAAATTGTAATGTTATTTACTGTGATTGTACAGTGTCTCCTAATAATCATGGTCTTTACACCTACCTAATCCTGGGGCTTGAACGGGTGGGGTTGACTGCAATGTGTCAAGGGGTGAAGAGTCTTTGAAAATCACTTGGCTTCAGCCAAATTTTAGCAAACTGAGTGTTCCTTAGCAATTTCATCGTTTCCTCACTTTCCTCTTAATAGTGTCTGAAAGTCAGGTCCAATTAAAAGGAAATGTTTTCTCATCTGTTCTGCTAAACATAAAGAAAAATTAAGAGATATTTTCAAAGACTCTTGAATCACCAAATATTGAGGTGAGAATGACATGTACTCCTTACTGCAATTGTGAAAGCAAAACCACTAGATAAATCTGATTTACGTGGCTGATAATTTGCTCTACTTTTCAAAGCATTAACTGTCCAGAGGTATGGTTTGACTTAATTTAGAAAAATCCGTATATGTTTTATGAACAAATATCTTAAAACCAGGTAT
The DNA here is from genome assembly GCA_004027455.1 of Hydrochoerus hydrochaeris. NCBI lineage: Eukaryota > Metazoa > Chordata > Mammalia > Rodentia > Hydrochaeridae > Hydrochoerus > Hydrochoerus hydrochaeris. The sequence continues at coordinate 14,217 of PVLA01016702.1, forward strand.
TTGAACATTATTAGCTTTTTTTTTTTTCTTCAGTATTAGGGTTTCACATATTGGGTGACTGTGTGAAAAATGAGCCATGTTCCTATCCATTGTTAATGTTTAAAAAAATTACAAGGCAAAAAGAAAAGTTTGTTAAATCAAAAGAAAAATGAAAACTATTTTTCAGAAGCATATTTTATAATCTGGAAAGATCTACTGGTCCTGGATATTTTTCTGCTTTGTTTTCATGTTTGTGTGTGGGGGTGTGTGTAATGCTCAGGACAAACCCAGGGCTTTGTGCAGGCCAGGCAAGTGCTTTACCACAAAGCTACAACCCTGGCCCTGGTCCGTGAGTTTTCTTTCTGTAATTCCTAGAATCAGAAAACAAGCACCTACTTTCCTGCTATATACAGTTGTCTCTGACACAGGGGATCGGCTCCCTCCACCTTCCTGTCAGTGTATTCCTTGGTCTGAGTGCTTCGCCCCTGGAAGCTTCACGGAACACAACCTTAGACTTAACTCCTTCCCACCCATATGGCTCCATCCAGACCCTTAGCAGGGGTCACATGTGGGGGTCCTCCCTGGTTCTCAGTGGTCCTGCTGTGTTCCTTCTGTCCACCCCAGTGCCATGGCGAGCTTGTTCTTTCTCGGCCTTCCTAAAGTTAATATATTGAATAGGTGACCGTGTTACAGAAGTTAACGCCATCTCCCTTACCCGCAATCAGTGTTTATGGAAGTCTTCATTCTTTAAAACATAGCTATGAAAAGTTCCAGATATGCACACAGAAAGCTATTGACTGAAAAGTTAGATTCACAAGTGACAACAAGGTAACGCAGCAGCGTGAGCAAAAGAGGTACAGATGGACTCTCGTAAGCATGGCTCCCTACAAAGTGCCTCACTTCTTTGGCACCACTGGTCACACTGAGGGAGGTGGGGGCAAACAGGAAGGAAAATGGTACTCGGCGAGTGAACATTGCATCACAGACTGTTTGCAAGATTTTAATTCATGGAGATACATATTCAAAAATTACTACTGTAACTTACAGCACTGGAAAAGTTATTAAAACTTGAGTTTTGCTTTCTTCTATTCAATGATCAGATATTGTCTGTTTTATATTTTCTTAAGCTTTTGTGATTTGGTCTGAGGTTCATGACAATAGAGCCTAGAGAGAAATGAAATTTTATTTCTTTTTCTTTATTTTTACTGTTTATTATTCAATTTCTTTATTAGCTCAAGTTTTCAGCACATAATGATTGCATTCTCTGTGGGGAGTTGGTGCATGAACATAACACATCTTAATTCTTTTTACTTCCCCTACCGTTTGTTAAAGGCATGCATCATTTTACTTTGTATTTTCAACATTTTAAGGGGTAAAAATGAATATAAACATGCATGTTGGGCATACATGAATGAATATGAAGTTTGTGGTACACTTTCAGAGAAATATTGAACTTTTATTAAGATATTACGATTCTTACTCAATCTTTTCCAAAAAGGTTTGTTATCTAGTTTCATAGAATTCATCCACAATAGGAGAATTAAATTGGAATAAGGCTTAAAGATCGCTGGTGAGACAACATGCCTAGCAGTAAGTTGTAACAGCCTCCTTGGAAATAGAGAGACTGCAAACTACTTGAATGTTGTCTTTCTGCTGTTCTCCGGGCCACAGATTTCATCTGGCTTCATCATATCGCAGAACAGATTGGCATTCATATAGACAGATCTTTTGAGCTTTAATGGAAAGGTAAAATTATGTTAAACTCATTCTGCTTCAGAATGCATAGATGTGTGAAATATGTTTTAGAAATATCTATGACAATGGTTAGTTTTACTGCTTGGGAAGTTAAGCTTCAGTTATCTGTAAAATTAGCATATGTGTACAGATCATTCCCCATCAATGTCAGATTAATAGAGTATTCTACCTATTGCCATTACCGATCATTCTTCTGCTACCCTTTGGCATTTTTTTTCTCCTACCATATTATGCTATGCTATGGTGATGAATGGATCTTTTGCAGAAGGTTCCTTTTAAAAAGAAGATTGAGAGTAAGGAGATCTATTTTTAAATTAGCAAAGGCCATCCTAGACCTCTTTCAGTTGATCATTCAAACTTTCGTGCTTCACTATGATGTCAATGAAATCCCCCGGCTGAGTTTGGCATCGATGCTGTTGTACATGTTTGTAATCTGAGCCAGCCATCTGTGAGTGCACCAAACAAGCCCCAGGGTAGGAAGGCTGGCATCTTTCCACCTGAATGACTGTATAAGTAAAAGCAGCACAAGGGAGAAAGGCAGGGTAGTCTGTTTTCTTTGTAATTGGTGTTGGCTCGAATGTATGCAATTCATAAACTGGCTCAAAGACTGTTCATTTGCGAGAAGACAATGTTTCCATCTAATGCAGCCACCAGCAAAGAGCTGGGAGATGCAGTAAAGTTTTAACTATATGAATAGTCCAAGCTTTCCCCTCTAGTTTATCATATTACAGCTTTGTCTTTTTCCCATTCTACTTACTACACATGTACAGACACACACACATATCTGTAGATATGTAGCAATTTCCTTGTTTTCTTGGGTTATTATAAAATGCTTTAAAGTATACTGTGACACTGAGTTTCAAATCACCACTGAATAGAGACTTTTATACATGAATATTGAACAGGAAGTAATTTAGTTATAAAATGGCATCATAACTGCATTTTACTATTCTGATGTAAATACAAACTTAAAGGCTTGTAAGACAGGCAAAGACATTTAATACCATCTAAGTGTTGGAAGGCAAGAAGGAAGTTGGCTTCAGTACCCACATTGAGCAGCATCTTTAACACATCGCCGCAAATGCAGATACAGATTGTTTGACATAGGCTACAGTAGTCAGACAGAAGGGTCAGCAGGTGGCAAATTATAGCGAGATGACCAATGCCTGTGGCAGAGATGGACATACTATAGGGGGCTGAGCAGAAGACCCTTCCTCTGCACTGCTGTCACTTTTATAGAACAAGACTGAAAGTAACCGGGTCTTCAGAGAATAAACACTTAGCGCTCTGATATGAATCTGCTCAGCCTAGCTGCCAGTTTTTAGGAGACCGCAAGGAAACACCATCTGGCTGATGCTCACAGACCTTAGGGTTTAGCACTTCTGCTGGCAAACTAAATGGAGGTGAATCTCTCCCCATCGTGAAGGGTGAACTCTGGGCCCGTTAGTGTCATTGCTGGACAAACTACAACGAGTCTCTGAACTTGCTCTTGTTTCTTTAACTTCTCCCCACAAAGTGTTGTACAATTATTGATATTTTATCAATTTTTGATATTTCATTATGTTTGACAAGAAAGCATGAATGTGATAGAATTCGACAGGCAAGCGTACATTTCAGAGGTCACAGCAATTTTCATGGAATCCTTTGAGTTTGCTTGCTTATTTTTAGGTTTTTATTTTCTTTTGGGTTTCCATATATTAGGAAAAATGTGATTTTTATTACCTGTGATAGTTATTTCTTTGTATTTTAACATAGAATATCTTAGTATTCTTTGGTGGACCAACCTGCCACATAATGTCCTCAACTGCCACAGTTTTAAGGGTGGTTTCCTCACGCATTCCTGCGTTTGAATCCTTTGCTTCATATCACCTCTTCTTAAATCTTTTCATGTTTCTTTCTATATGTTCTAACACTAATTGCTCTTGAATTAAGCATATACATTACATCCGAATTAAACATATTACATATTTACTCCTAAAATTAAACTACATAATCCAAGAACCAGAACTGACTTTTCATTTATTATGCTCTTAACAACATAGTGTCCAAAATCTAGTCAGCATTTAAAAATAAGTTTCAAAACAGTAAATCAATAACCTAATTAACATGATATTTGATGAGTATTTTAACACTGTGCTAACAACCAGGATTTTAAAATATTTAAACCATACAGTGCACAAGACTATGTAATTTATCTGTGTAATTTACATGAATTTCTAAATTAATATCTTTCAGCAATTTTGGGCTACAGTTAAAATCCTCAATTCAAATAGCTACCATGAAAAATAAAAGGATTATTCCAGTATTTACATTATGTTGCTTGTAACACATGGAAAAGAATCAATTCCTAACACCCAACAATTCTCAGTACCTTTAATTTTATAGTTTAAACTTTTCAAACACTTTAATTCATGAATTCACATTTTATTTTCTTGCCTTGTCACCCATTTTCTATTGCTTTTCATCATTTTTCTCTCTCAGAAATTAATAATTTAAATGGACTTAATCTTTTTGCTTAAGTACCTTTCTTTCTCTTCAAACCCTAGTGACCCTACCATTTTGAGCTTGTTACACTATACTGTTCAAAAGTCAAGATTTTCCTGAGAAAGCACAGGGTAAATGAGAAAAAGTAGCATTCTGTTTCTGACTCTCTAATAACAAAGACTCACATTATTCTGTAACTTTAAAGGAGCAAAAGCTCAAAGACATACAGCAAATTTCCCATAGGATCACTAAAGAGCTAAACAAAGATTTTTTTAGATCAATTTGATATCCAAAGCATGTTCTTTTACATAGTATTTAACTATCTTTTGACTCTGCATCTACTCACTCAACAACTACTAGGGTTTTTCAATATGTGTCACAGAATTTAATAATTCAGCTACAGAAAATACAAAAAACATGAAAATTGCAGTTGTACTTCTGATTTTCAATTGTGAGAATTGACATGGTGCCATAAAATAGAAAAAATAATAGGGAATGAGAGAGAGAGAGAGAGAGAGATAGAGAGTCAGAGAGAGACACAGAGACCAACAGAGACACAGACAGAGAGATAGAGAGATAGAGACAGGGAGAGAAGAGAGACAGAGATTTATTATAAGGAATTAGTTCATGTGATTCTAGAGCAAGTGGTGTCATGATCTGTTCTCTACAAATTACAGACTCAAAAAAATTTGTCATGTAATTTAATCTCAGTTAAAAGGCTTGAGAAACAGAGAAGTCAAAGGCGTAATCTCAATATGAAGGGACAAGAACAGGTAAAGTATTTATGCTTCAATAGTGTAGAGAAAACAACAAATAAATTCCTCCTTCCTCTGCATTCTGCTCTGCCCAGGCCTTCAGTGGGTTTAATAATGTGCACTATACATTAGGAAGAGAAATCTACTCAACTCACATGCTGCGTCCTAGTCCATCCATGCCTTGTGACAAGGTCCATGGGTGGAGGAGAGCGCTTCAAGGAATCACTTCTCCAGGAAAAGGACACCGCATGTGGGAATTGGGCGCAAGAATCTTGGAATGTTTTGTACTGATAATTGTAATTTGTGTAATTCACATATATATATATTTTCATGTAATAATATGAAATCAAAAATAGAAACTCCAGAGGAGTTACTAGAAACCCTCTAGATAACCCTTTTGTGGAAACTAATTGTGAAATTTTACCTTCTGTGAGTAGTATGAGAGAGTTTATACAAAAGCTTTAAATGAAAGAGCTCATGGAGGAGGATTTACAAAATTCCTGTGAGACAACTGCCCTGAGACACTGGACAGGCAGCCAGAGACGGGCAACTAGGACACATATGTTACGCCACCGGCCGCCTAAGACAGGCACAGGACCAAT
>PVLA01016703.1:0-19784 GCA_004027455.1 Hydrochoerus hydrochaeris
TGGAGTTGAGGTCAATTAACACCTATTGTTTGGGATTGTCCCTGCCTGGCCCTGGGCCTGGGGCGTTTCCTGCTTGGGGCTGGGGGTTGCTGCCAAGGTTGGCAAATATATATTCCAGCTTCTAAAAAATAAAGGCGGATTCAGATTCACTCACAAACTGGGGTGCAGTGTTTTCTGTCTCTCAATCGCCGACTCCCTGGCCACCTTTGGGAAACCCTAGCCCTGCCGCAGCTGGACTCCGGCAGTTCTCTTTTTCAGTTGGATCTTCCTCAGATTTTGGTACTAGAGTGATATTTGCTTCCAGGAATGACTTAGGGAGAATTGCTTCCCTTTCAATTTCATTGAAGAGTTTGAGGAGTGTTGGCATTAAGTCTTTTTTGTATATCTTGTAGAATTCCGCAGTGAATCCATCTGGGCCTGGGCTCTTCTTTGTTGGTAGGGACTTGATTACATTTTCAATATCATTAATAGAAATTGGATTATGCAGCAGTTTTACATCTTCTTGATCCAGCTTTGGTGGTTCATATGTTTCTAGGAATCTGTCCACTTCTTCTGTGTTATCAAACCTATGAGAGTAGAGGTTTTTGAAGTAGTTGTTGATGATCTTCTATATTTCCACAGGGTCGGTAGTGATTTCACCTTTTTCATTCTGTATTGCATGACTTTGTCTTTTCTTTCCTTTTTAAAATTAGGTTGGCTAGGGTCTTGTCAATTTTATTTATTCTTTCAAAGAACCAACTCTTTGATTCATTGATTCTTTGAATTGTTTTCTTAGTCTCTATTGCATTATTCTCTGCTCTGATCTTTATAATTTCCTCCCTTCTTTTGGCTTTGGGCTTGGCTTGCTCTTCTTTTTCTAGATGTTTGAGATGTAATATTAGGTTGCTTATTTGTGTTCGTTCTGTTTTCCTAATGTGAGAACTCAGTGCAATAAATTTTCCTTTGAGGACTGCTTTCACTACATCCCACAGGTTCCAGTAAGTTATATTTGTATTTTCGTTTGCTTGTAGATATTGTTTAATTTCTTCTTTAATTTCCTCTGTGATCCACTGATTGCTCAAGAGTGTATTATTTAAGTTCCATGTGTTTGTGGGGTTTTGCAGTTATTTTTATCATTAATTTCCAGTTTCATGGCGCTATGATCCAATAACATGCATGGGATAATTTCAATTCTTTTGCATTTACTTAAATACGTTCTGTGGGTTAGTATATGGTCTATTTTAGAGAATGTCTCATGTACTGCTGAGAAGAATGTATATTTTAATGTTGTTGGATGGAACACTCTGTATACATCTATCAAATCCATTTGTTCACAGTTCTGTTATTTCTTTGATGATTTTCTGTCTAGTTGATCTCTCCCTTTGTGTCAATGGTATGTTAAGGTCTCCTGTTATAATTGTGTTATTGCCTATTTGATTTTTCATTTCTGTTAATAGTTGCTTTGTGTAGTTGGGTGCTCTGGAATTTGGTGCATATATATTTAAAATTGTTATCTCTTCCTCTTGCAGTTTTCCCCTAACTAGTATGTAGTGACCTTCTTTATCTCTTTGGACCATTCTTGGTTTGAAGTTCACATGGTCTGCAAACAGAATAGCTATCCCTGCTTTTTTTTGAGTTCCTGTTGTGTGAAGTATTGTTTTCCAGCCTTTGACTTTCAGTCTATGAGTTTCCTTTTGGGTTAGATGGGTTTCTTATAGACAGCATATGGTTGGACATTGTTTCTTGATCCATTCTGCCAGTCTGTTTCTTTTAATTGGTGAATTGAGGCAATTTACATTAATGGTTATAACTGTCATATATTGGTTTATTGTTGACATGTTACCTTTCTGATGTTGTATCTTAACTTTCCTTTCTGTTTAATTGTCTGCCTTGCTTAGTGGTTTTTTCCTATGTGTATCTACAATGTCTTTCAGTATTCTTTGTAGGTTTGGTTTGGTGATTATGAAGTTCTTCAGCTATTCTTTGTCATGGAAGTATCTTATTTTTCCATCCATTTTGAAGGACAGTTTTGCAGGGTACATCAGTCTGGGTTTTAAGTCGTTTTCCTTTAGGATCTGAAACACTTCACTCCATGCTCTTCTTGACTTCATTGTTTGTGTTGAGAAGTCTGCTGTGATTCTGATAGGTTTTCCTTTATTGGTGACCTGTCTTTTCTGTTTAACAGCTTTTAATATTCTGTTCTTATGTTGGATTTCTGGGATGGTAATTATTATATGTTTGGGTGTAGTTTTGTTTTGGTTATGGCTATTTGGAGTTCTATATGCTTCACTAATCTGTATGTCAGTTTCCATACTCATGTTTGGGAAGTTTTCAGCTATTACTTCTGTAAATAGCTTCTTGATATCATTTGTGTTGTCCCCTTCTTCTTCTTTTATCCCTATTAATCTTATATTGTTTTTCTTGGCATTGTCTTGCAGCTGTTGAATTGTTATTTCCTGATTTTTTGTTATTTTTAGAAGATCTTTCCTTTCCTGTTCACTAGCTACAATCTTATCTTCGAGGTCTGAGATTCTACACTTTCGTTGAGGCAGTTTTTGCAACTTTCATTAGAGTTTTTGATTTCCTGTATATCTCTTTGACTCTGCTTAATGCATTCTGTTTGTCTCTTAAACTGTTCATTCAGGAATTCTATCATTTTGCTTTGTTCCTCTAATTTTTTAGCTGTGTCTTCATTAAATGCATTCAGTATTTCTTTCACTACTTTTATCATTTCTTCTTTTACCTGGGAGAATATTTCTGATTTGAGTTCCCTCATAGCTTCCCATACTTGCTTCTTTATTTCAGTTGATATCACTTCAGGCATTTCAGGTGTATGTGTAGTATTTTCTTCTATGTACATGGCTCCTAGGTTTTCTTGGGATGGGCTAGAGGTTTGAGATTGCATTTTGGTCTTTTGTTTTGTCATTTTCCTATATTTCTGTGTTTCCAGCCATTTTCCAAAGCTTTCCCTGGATGTGTTGGAAATCACCTCCTGAGCCCTCTGCTCTGGGACTCACTTGGCTTTGGCTCCCCTTGTGTGGTGGGCCTGACTCCCCTGGTTGAATAAAGGTCACTGGGCGTGGTCCACTCAAGCCTGCTAAACCTCTGGAGCTTAGTCCAGTGTCCTAAGGGGGCTGGGCGGGCACCCACCCACCAGGATCTATGTTCCCAAACTTTTCCCAGACCTGCCCTGGTGAGCTGCAACTCACCTTGCAGCACGGCACTGGCTTGGCTCCCCTTTTGGCGGGCCTGGCTCCCTGGTTGAATGAAGGTTGCTGGGCATAGTCCACTCAAGCCCGTGGGACCTCTGGAGCCTAGTCCAGTGACCTAAGGGGGCTAGGCAGGCACCCAGCCTTTGGGACTGATGCTCCCAAACTTTTCAGGGCCTGCCCTGGCGAGCTGCAACTCACCTCACAGCGCAGCACCAGCTTGGCTACCTTTTCCCCAAAAAGCAAATTTAGATCTTGGAATCAGAAGACAATATTGTAGGCTCAGAGGAAAGAGTAAAGACCCTTTCTGATAGCCTTGTATTTAAGGTGCCATCAGCCACCCCTGATTTTGCTAAGAGGCTTCTGGACAACCCCCCAGCCCACCAGCAGTGACTAGTTATACCAAATGAAAGGTTTCCTCATCAGGTGATCACCTCTCTACAGAACCCGACTGACCAAGAAGAGCACAAAGGAGAAGAAAGCACAGCCTTTAAGTGCACTAAAGATGAATGAAGAGCAGGAAGCAGTAGGACACAGGCAGAATCAGATGCTAGGATGATTTGTTTGTAGTATCTGGGGGAATGTGAAAACAGATGAATAAAGCAGAAAACCAGAAGACAGAAATTTCATACTCTGACTACTGGTACCCAACATAAATTCAGAACTATTTTAATGATCATATCATCCAACAGGAACTTGAGACTTCCAGCTTTTCTTATATACCTGTAGAAGAAACCTGCTCCCAGAATGCAGTTACTATAAGCACTACTAAAGCATAAAATTCTATCAGTTTATCTTAGAAGTCCAAATGAACAGAAGCCAATATGGTTGTGCATACCTGTAATCCCTAACTCTTGGGGCGATGAAACAGGAGGATCATGGTGAGTTCAAGGCCAGCATGAACTACATAGTGAGATCCTATATCAGAAAAAAAAAAAAAAGGCCAAACAACAACCACCAACAGCAAAGTCTTCTTACAGCTAATATTTTCTTTGCAAAAATACTAGCTGCACAAGGTGGTGCACATCCGTAATCCCAGCACTCGGGAAATTGGAGCAGAAAGACTACAAGTTCAAAAACCTGTGTCAAAATAAAAAGGGCTAAGTGTTCAATCCCCAGTATCACAATAACAAAACCACTCTACTATATGGAATTATTTTAATTCAGCAATCAAGTATTAAAACCTGCAAACATTTATCCATGGCACAACCCTGTAACCCTAGCACTCTGGAGGCTGAGACAAGAAGTTCACTGCAATTTCAAGGCCATTCTGAATTACACAGCAAGACTCTTTCTCAAAAAACCTGCAACCCAGAAATTTTGGAAAATTGGTGCTCAAGAAAATACTTTCCAGGTTTTCTGTTTTAGGAAGCAAACATTTCCCTCTCACTATTTGATTTTTATTTTAGTTTCTTTACATCTTTTTTTTCTTAAACTAGGGATTACAAATTGGCCTTGTGCATGCTAGAGACTATTTCTGATTTTTCTGTTGCTGCTGTTTTTTTGAGACAGGTTTCACTATGCAGTTCAGGTTGGCCTCGAACTCACTATGAAGTCCAGGCAGATCTTGAACTCGAGGTAATCCTCCTGCCTCAGCCTACCTGTTGTTGAGAGTACAGGCATATGCCACCATATCTGGATTTATTTCTGATTTTAAAAAAAATCATTCTTGTATACCTTCCTGTGTTCTTAAAACAAGGCAGATTTTTCTGAGCTGAGTTTCATGTATCCCACATCAAATGGCCAGACTGAAGCTGGATGAGGTGGTGCAAGTCTATAGCACTATGGACAGTGATGCAGGAAGGATCACTGCGAGTTCAAGGCCAGCCTGGGTTACAAGGTGAGATTAAGGCCAGTCTGAATTGCATAGTGAGACCTTGTCTTAAAAAAGACAAAAAAAAAAAAAAAAAAGCCAAATTGTAGTGTTCTATAAAAATATCTTGGAGGTAGGGTTGGGGGCTAAAGGGAAAATGCTTGAGGCCCTGGGCTGGATTCATAGCACACAAAACAAAGCAACCCTTTCCTACCTTTTAGTTTTCTTGAAAGTTACCACTTTTCTTGTGACCATGTACCAATAATCCCTCTCCTCATAATTTCTTGACTTGGAAACCAAATCACCATGCTTATTAGCATTACCTATAAAGTAAGCATGGAGTGGACCTGTTTCTTGGGCAAGATTAATGAGCCTTAGAACCAGATCCCTGAACATAAGACATCTCAGTTCTCAGCTGTGTTCCTCATGGACCAAATCTGTTAAAACTAGGCTTTGCCCAATCAAGTCTGATGTTCTTTAGGAGATTCAGAAATTAATTTAGAATATTAGATACCTCATTAGATTAGAGGTATCAGAACCTCTAGATTAGATAATCTAGAATTAGACACCTAGAATTTTAAGCAATTCCAAGTCTACAAAACTACATCCTACTCCAGTCAATAAAAAAATAGAGTCAAAAACATACCAAGTATTTACTGAGATGTGGATACAGTAGAGCAAGACTCTATACTTTATTAGTCAAGGCTGTTAGTTAAAATGACACTAATAGGCTGGGGCTATAGCTCAGTGAGAGAGCGACTTCTGGGTGGTTCAATCCTTAGCATATACCCCACAAGGATTTGTTTGAGATTTTCACCTCAAAACCCAACAAGCAGGTTTGCACATGTCTCTCTGGAGATTTTGTTTTAATATTTTCTCATGCTGAGATAGTGGCTCATGCCTTGTAGAAGTCAGCCTGGGGAACATGGTGATTTAACAAGATCCTGTCTTGAAATAAAAATAATAAAAGAAAGGGGATGGGGATGTAGCAGAGTGCCAAGTTCCTGGGTTCAAATTCTAGCATCACCAAAATAAAGTCCCTCATGATCTCCCTGACAATAACATGGCATACATAATACTGAGGGAGGTGGAGCAACAGGTATGAGATTTGGGCTTATAAATAATCTTAAATGGGATCTTTGATTGACAAAGGGAAAAACTAGCAATGATAATTTTTTTTTAAAAAAGCTGTATTTGCTTATTTCCTTATTTCACTATTATGTGCCCAGTGCCTCAGTGTGGAGACCCTGTTTTGCCCTCTGCAGAGATGGAGCTATCTTCTGCCAGGAAACGGAGCAGTGACTGCTCCTTGAACACATTTTATTTTCATCCCACCCCTCTCTCCTCAGCTTCAGAGGGTCCAAACCCAGAACCTCTGGGGACTCTGATTTAAACCGAGTCTATGCTTCTCCATTAGAAATTTAGGATTCAGTTTCTTTACCTCCTGTTACCTCCCAAATTTTGCTGCATCTCCTTTCTCCCACCACAAGGGCTTAAGTCTTTAAATTATCTTTTTATGTGGACATGGTAGCACACGCTTGTAATCCCAGTATTTGGGAGGCTGAGGCAGAGGATTGCTGTGACTTTGAGGTCAGTACTACATAGTGAGACCATGTCTTAAAAAGCGGGGGAGGAGGGGTTGGGCTAGGGATGGATGTAGCTCAGTGTGAAGGCCCTGGGTTCAATCCCCAGTAAAACACACACACACACACACACAAATGTGAACAAGGTCTTTCTCTCAAGTTCCTTGTCTACCCTGTTACCAATCATCAGTCAATAAAGCTTGCTCCCCCTCATTACCTTCTTGATGATTATGCAGTAAAAGGGAACAGGCCAACACTGTAAACAGGAAGAAGCCTGCATGTTGCTGCCAGAAACCTGATAGGTTCTGGCAGCCTGAGGACTACAGCCACCATGAGTTTTTAGTGGGACAGCTCTTCCCTCCAAATCATATCTCCACTCTGGACCTGCATCTGGATGGCCCAAAGGCCTTTCAGACTCATGAGTACCCACAGCAGAGCTCTTTCCCTCATTAATTATTTTTGTTGTTCTTTTCTTTTTTTCAGCCAGGGTCTTGTTATGTAATTCAGGTTTGGCCTGGAATTTCAATGATCTTCCTGCCTCAGCCTCCCAAGTACTGGGCTTACAGTCCCAGTGCAGCACTATGCCTGGCTCCCCCACTAATTTTTTTTCCTGAGTTGCTGTCACTGTTCACAGAAACCACAGCAGAAACTGGTAGTCAGCCAGCTTCTCTTCCTGCCTCAGCCTCCCAAGTACTGGGCTTACAGTCCCAGTGCAGCACTATGCCTGGCTCCCTCACTAATTTTTTTTCCTGAGTTGCTGTCACTGTTCACAGAAACCACAGCAGAAACTGGTAGTCAGCCAGCTTCTCTAGTGCATGCATTAAGCACATCTGTGGGTCACTATCCTCACCAGTGGCCACTGCTGTTGGTCAGTGTCCTTTACAACCATATCCTCTGCACAGCAGGCAGAATGGCCATCTTTAAAGCTGAAGGAGCCTCAAAAACTATCTTCAACTTATAGATGAGGACAAAGAAAATACTATCTCCCAGAATGGTAACAGTCATCTGGAAAAGAAACACAGTGGATAAAAGCAATCAATACCTCCAGACACTTCATAACATCAATTCTTCAAACACGAGGCTTGAGAAGGCATAGCCTGTTCTTTTAAGCTATCTCTTTTGGAAATGTGAATGAAAACAGACATGGCCACTAACTTCCCATAGGCTATGGGAGCCACAGGAAAAATTTAGTCCCTGATACTTCCTCTGAAGAGTCAAGTGACTACCTGCCACTTCAAAAAGCCAAAAGCACTCCAATGTAAGACTTCTACAGTGCTACTTCTGGAAATCAGGGTGGGAACTAACCAGGTAACATGAGAACGTCTCTGACCAGCTGCTCCTGCTTTCTTTTTCACTCTTCTAGTTGAAAAAACAAAGATATGATAAAAAGCAAATAAAACTTAATCATACTTTTAGGATAAAACCATGATGAAAAGCTTGAAATCATATTACAAGAAGAAAGGTAAGACAAATATAGCTTGGTTTACAATGAATGCTGTGTTGTTAAATATTTTAAGGACAAAAAACAAAAAAGTAAAATTGCTGTATAACTTACATAGATTTTACTGAGTGAAATGGCCTGCAAGCGTCCCTAAGTACAGTACATGTGGATTCTAGATCAACATTCTTGGCCTTACCAAAAATCATCTTCCTTTACAGTACTAACATTAATTTTAGAGTGCAGAAGGAAAGAGAGGGAAATGCATGAACCATAGGAACATTTACATTTCCTTCAAGTGTAGCTTTAAAACAAATTACAGGCAAAAGTGCTACAAGTTTGAGGCCAGCTTGGACTATATAGTGAGTTCAAAGCCAGCCTGAACTACATACATAGCAAGATCCTATCTCAAAAAATTTAAAAAAGAAAGATAGATAGACATACCTCTCAAATTGGTATTGAAGTAAAGATACTATATTCAGGGCAGGAAGATACTAATTGGGAACTCAAATAATCTCTCCCTGTTCTAGATATGTTTAACTATTAAAATGTAAAAGGTGGTAGTGGGGGTTCTTTATGGTTAAATTTCTTATTCTTTAAGCTTTTTAAAGTTTTTTATGCTTTTTTAAGCTTTACAAAATTTGGGAAACACTAATATAGCACTCAAAAAAACAATTATCCAGGCACAGTGGCAAATGCCTATAATACCAGTACTCTGGGAGTCTGATACAGGAAGACTGAGAGTTCCACCCCAGGCTTGGTGACTTCCTTAGCGAGATCCTCTGAAAATACAAAATACAAAAAGGGAGACAGGATTGGCTAGGGCTGCAGTTCAGTGCAAAGGCCCTGGGTTCAACCTCAGTACCACCATTACCCCCATCAAAAACCAAACCAACCAAACAATGCAAAACCAAACCCAGAATCATCTTAGTCTAATAAATTTTGAGTATAATTCTAACTTACTAATCCTCCCAATTTGTTCCTTCTCCATCAAGGTCTCTTGGGGAGGTCAAGATTATGACACAGAGGCCACAGTGGTAGTGCACACACATGTAATCCCACCACTTGAGAGGCCAGCCTGGGATACACAGTAAGTTCAAGACCAGCCTAAACTGTATAGTGAGACCTTGTCTCAAAAAACAAAACAAACAAACCAAAAAAAACCCCCACAGAAATTTCTTGCATTAATAACTTCAATACTGAGGGGTTAACATACGATTCCCAAAACTGAAAAGGTTCTATTTCAGGTCAGAGTGACATTTTAGTATATAAGGAACTTAGTACTCATTTAAAATAATAAGAGCTAGGTGTGGTGGCGTACTTCTGTAATTCCAGCACTAGAGAGGCTGAGACAGGAGGTTTGATGTGAGTTTGAGGCCAGCCTGAACTGTACAATGAAACCCTATCTCAAAAAGAAAACAAGACAAAAAACAAACAAACAAAAAAAGAGAATCCTTTTCTGTATTTGACTTCCTTCTGAAATAAGTAGTGAAAAGCCGAAAAATCACTAGAAAATATTTTGGAAATTCTCTAATTTAGAAAAGTCATAAAACCCAGTAACACTGTCATTTCATTCTTTCCTTTTTTTTTTTTTTTTTTTGGTACCAGGGATTGAACTCATGACCTTGTGCTTGCCAGGCAGGCACTTAAGCTGCTGAGCTAAATCCCTGGCTTGAGTAGTACTCCATTGTATGAAAATACCACATCTTTTTTATCCATTCCTCAGTTGATGGGCATTTAGGCTGTTTCCAAGATCTGACTATTTCAAATTGTGCTGCTATAAACATGGGTACACATATATCACTGTGGTATGTTTTAAGATCTGGGAATATGCCCAGGAGTACAACAGCTGGGTCAAATGGGACTTCCAATCCCAGCTTTTTGAGGAACCTCCAGACTGACCTCCATAGTGGTTGCACCAGTTTGCACTCCCACCAACAGTGAAGAAGAGTCCCCCACCCCCGCAGCCTCTCCAACATTCGTTGTTGGTAGTTTTCTTTATCCTGGCCATTCTTTCTGGAGTGAGAGGGAATCTCAGTGTGGTTTTAATTTGCATTTCTCTAATGACCAATGATGCTGAACATTTTTTCATGTATTTATTTGCCACTTGTATTTTTTCATCTGAGAACTGTGTATTTATCTCAGATGCCCATTTTTTGATTGGGTCTTTGAATTTCAGGGATCTGATTTTTTTTTTAATTCTTTATAAGTTCTAGACAGAAGTCCTTTGTCTGAGGGACAGTTCACTAAGTTTTTTTTTTCCAATTTGTGGGTTTTCCTTTGACTATGCTGGAAATTTCTTTCGACATACAAAAACTCTTTAATAGGACATGATCCCAGTTATTGATTCTATGAAGTATTTTGCATGCAGTTTGATTCCTGTAAATGAATTCTCTACCTACCCCTATGTCTTCAAGATTTCTACCTAGTCTTCCAACAGATCTTGTGTTTCTGTTTTAATATTTACATCTTTGATCCATTTAGACTTCAGTTTAGTACGGGGTGATAGACATGGGTTTAGTTTTAGTTTTTGGCATATGGAGAGCCAATTTTTCCAGCACTATTTATTAAAGAGACTATCTTTCAGTGAATGTGTTTGGCCTCTTTATCAAAGATAAGGTGGCTGAGTGTGTTTGTAGTTGTAGTTGTATCTTCTAATCTATTCCATTGATCTTCAGGTCTGTTTTTATTCCAATACCATGTTGACTTTATTACAGTAGCTTTGTAGTATAACTTCAAGTCAGGGATTGTGATGCCTCCTGCCTTGGCTTTGCTGCTTAGAATTGCCTTTGCTATTCTAGGTCTCTTCTGGTTCCAGATGAATTTTAGGAGTAATTTCTCTACATCTGTGAGGTATGCTAGTGGTATTTTGATTGGGATTGCATTAAGTCTGTATAACATTTTTGGGAGAATGGCCATTTTCACAATGTTTGTTCTTCCTATCCATGAACAAGGGATGTCTTTCCATTTTCTGAGGTCCTCTTTGATTTCTTTTTTCAGGGTATTATACTTTTCCCTGAATAGATCTTTTATTTCTTTTGTTAGATTCCTATTTCATTTTTTTGCCTGCAATTATGAAGAGTATGGCTTATTTTATTTCTCTCTCAGTGTTTTTGTTGTTAGTATATAGGAATGCTATTGATTTTTGAGTGTTGACTTTGTATCCAGTTATATTACTGAATTTATTTATTATACCTAGGAGTCTTTCAATGGAGTTTTGAGGGTCTTGTCATGTAGAGTATCATGTCATCTGCAAATAACTTCTTTTCCTAGCCTTACTTCTATTTCTCTCTCTTGTCTAATTGCTCTGGCTAATATTTTCAGCACTATACTGAATAGGAGTGGTGATAACGAACATCCGTATCTTGTTTCTGATTTTAGGGTAAAGGTTTTCAGTTTCTGGCCACATAATATGATGCTGGCTGTTGGTTTGTCATAGATGGCTTTTATCATATTGAGGTAAAGACCATCTATTCCAAGATTCTGTAAGGTTCTTAGCATGAATGAGTGTTGGACCTTATCAAAAGCTTTTTCTGCATCTATAGAAATGATCATGTGATTCTTATTTTGGGGTCTATTGATATGGTGCATTAATTTATTGATTTGCATATTTTGAACCATCCCTGCATCCTTGGGATGAATCCCACTTGGTCATATTATATAACCTTGATGATTTGTTGCATTTTGTTTGCCAAGATTTTATTGAGAATTTTTGCATCTATGTTCATTAGGGAGATTGGCCTGTAGTTCTCTTTTTTGGTTGGGTTTTTCTCGGTTTTGGTATGAATGTAATATTTGCTTCCAGGAATGAGTTAGGGAGAATTTCTTCCCTTTCAGTTTCATTGAAGAGTTTGAGGAGTGTTGGCATTAAATCTTCTTTGAATTTCTTGTAGAATTTTGCAGTGAATTCATCTGGACCTGGGATTTTGTTGGTAAGGATTTAATTACATTTTCAATTTCATTAATTGAAATTGGGTTATTCAGCAGTTTTACATCTTCTTGACACAGCTTTGGTAATTCATATGTTTCTAGGAATCTGCCCATTTCTTCTGTGTTATCAAGCCTATGAGAGTAGAGGTTTTCAAAATAGGTATTGATGATCTTCTGTATTTCCACAAGGTCTGTAGTGATTTCACCTTTTTCATTCCTTATTGCATGAATTTGAGTTTTCTTTCCTTTTTAAAATAAGGTTGACTGGGGCTTATCAATTTTATTTATTCTTTCAAACAACCAACTCTTTGATTCATTGATTCTTTGTATTGTTTTCTTAGTCTCTATTGCTTTGATTTCTACTCTCATCTTTATAATTTCCTCCCTTCTTTTGGCTTTTGGCTTGACTTGCTTTTCTTTTTCTAGAAGTTCAAGGTATAGCATCAAGTTGTTTATTTGTGCTCGTTCTGTTTTCCTAATGTGGGAATTCACCACAATAAATTTTCCTCTGAGGACTGCTTTCATTGCATCCCACAGGTTCTGGTAAAATGTATTTGTATTTTCATTTGCTTGTAGATATTGTTTAATTTCTTCTTTAATTTCCTCTGTGACCCACTGATTGCTCAGGAGTGTATTATTCAATTTCCATGTGTTTGTGTTTTTTTTTTCAGTTTCTTTTGTCATTAATTTCTAGTTTCATGGCACTATATGATAACATGCATGGGATAATTTCAATTCTTTTGCATTTACTTAAGCATGTTCTGTGGGCTAGTACATGGTCTATTTTAGAGAATACTCCATGTGCTGCTAAGAATATATATTCTGATGTTGTTGGGTGAAACACTCTGTATACATGCACCAAGTCCATTTGTTCAAAGTTGTGATTCAGTTCTGTTATTTCTTTGCTGATTTTCTGTCTAGTTGATCTGTCCCTTTGTGTCAGTGGCATGTTAAGGTCTCCTGTTATAATTGTGCTATTATTGTTTATTTGATTTTTCATTTCTGTTAATATGTTTTGTATAGTTGAGTGCTCCCAAATTTGGCACATATATATTTAAGATTGTTATCTCTTCTTCTTGAAGTTTTCCCCTAACTAATATGTAGTGACCTTCTTTATCTCTTTGGATCATTCACATTGTCTGCAAACAGAATAGCTATCCCTGCTTTTTTTTGGGTTCCTGTTACATGAAATATTGTTTTTCATCCTCTGACTTTGATTCTATGAGTTTTTTGGGTTACATGGGTTTCCTGTATACAGCATATGGCTGGATGTTATTTCTTGATCCATTCTGCCAGTCTGTTTCTTTTAATTGGTGAAATGAAGCCATTTACATTAATGGTTGTAACTGATTATATATATATATATATATATATATATATATATATTTACTTTTGACGTTATCTTTCTGCTGTTGGTTCTTTACCTTTTACTCTCTGTTTAGTTGTTTGCCTTGCTTAGTGTTTTTTCCCCCCTATGTTTCTCTAGAATGTCTTTCAGTATTTTTTGCAGGGTTGGTTTGGTGGTCATGAAGTTTTTCGGCTGTTCTTTGTTGTGAAAGTGTCTTATTTCTCCATCCATTTTGAAGCACAGTTTTGCAGGGTATATCAGTCTGTGTTGGAAGTCATTTTCCTTTAGGATATGAAATATTTCACTCCATGCTCCTCTTGACTTCATTGTTTGTGTTGAGAAGTCTGCTGTGGTTCTGAGAGGCTTTCCATTTTAGGTGATCTGTCTCTTCTCTCTAGCAGCTTTTAATATTGTGTTCTTATGTTGGATTTCTAGGATGTTGGTTATTATATGTCTGAGTGCAGTTTTATTTTGGTCATGGTTATTTGGAGTCCTATATGCTTCACTGATCTGTATGTCAGTTTCCATTTTCATGTTTGGGAAATATTCAGCTGTTACTTCTGTAAATAGCCTCTTGATATCATTTATGTTGTTAACTTCTTTTTCATTTATACCTATCAATCTTATGTTTTCTTTGCATCATCTTGCAATTGAATTATTATTTTCTGATTCCTTGTTATTTTTAAAAGATCTTTCCTTTCCTGTTCACTAACTGCAATCTTGTCTTCCAGGTATGAAATTCTATCTTTACTTTTGTTTAGGCAGTTTTGCAAACTTTGCAAACTTTGGAATTTTTGATTTCCTGTATATCTCATTGGATCTGCTTCATGCATTGTTTATTTCTTATATTGTTCATTCAGAGTTTCCATCTTTTTGCATTGTTCCTCTAATTTTTTAACTATGTCTTATTTAGATGTGTTCAGCATTTCTTTTCATTACATTTATCATTTCTTATTTTACCTAGGAAATTATTTCTAATCTAAATTTTTTTATAGCTTCCTGGAGTTGTTTTTTTAATTTCAGTTGTTATCATTTCAGGAATTTCAGGTGTATGGCTTGAATTTTCTTCTATGCCCATGTCTCCTAAGCTCACCAGGGTTGGGTTGGAAGTTTGAGACTGCATTTTGCTCTATCGTTTTGTCATTTTCCTGTATTTCCGGGTTTTGAGTAACATTGCAAAGCTTCCCCAATGCGCTGGGACTCAAATCATGCACGTTTGGCTCCTAGGACTCTCTAAAGGTTTTAAATAAAATCAGAATGATTCGAAATTTCCTCCTCTTTCCACAGATTACCTAGTTGATCCCAATTACAACAAACTGCAACAGGCTATCTGGTTTGGTTTGTTGTGCTGGCTTTGGGTCACACACAACATTATAGTATTTGCTAGCCTTAACCTTGCTAGCCAGATTGCTACACCATTAATCCTGAACTGTCTTCAGAATTCTGCTCTGGAGGTATGAAAGATAAAAATGAAAACAAAAAGCAAGCATGGCACAGTGAAAAGAACACTGCCAGGGAACTCTGGAGACTTCTGCGCTTGCCCCCATGCCACAGTTAACTATTAGATCCAGGGGATGCTCTTTCTAGGCTCAAATTTCCTCAGGTGTCATTTGGGCCTGGGGGCAGGCACCATATCTCCATAGCTGTAAGACTGTCTTTGACAACCACACAATTTTGAGAAGGTGGTGTCAAGAAGGCACATGCTGCACACTTCCAACCTGGTGTTTGCCACTCTCCAGTTTACTTTTAATTAGGGAAAAAAATCACATTTTCTACTTTGTTCATTCCATTCTGCCACTAACAACCACGAACTTCAAATGATGCCAAGTCACCCATTCCTCCTCCACTTACATCCCTTCCTCTTACTCACTTCCCAATATGGCTCTTCTCCCTTCCAACCCCATTAACGCATCCTTCCTTCTCCAGAAAACTTACCTATTAACTCCCCTCAAGACCCATCCGAGGCAGCCTTGAAGAGGCCGCTTCTGAGCCCTATCATATATAGAGCTAATAAGCAGGGGTTCGAACCCCTAGCTGACATTAGGGTCTCTCTTGCCCAAGGATGCCCCGCCCCCTGCACCCGAGACCCCTCGGGCCGGTCCCTGTACTCTTCTCTCGGCTCACTTTCTCCTGGGCCGAGGCCAGCATATTGCTAAGTTTGTTGTCTGGAGGAGACAAAGTTACCTGGCAAAGAGAACAGCGCGAAAGGAAGACGAGCGAGGGAAGGGGCCATGGGATGCGAGGGGAACGAGGAAGAGGCCGGAAGGAGAGAAGCAGGGCACAGGCAGAGCCTGGAGGCGGAGGTGGGAGATAAGCTCACTCCACGCGCTGGAGGCGGGACTGCCAGTCAGACCGCAAGGTTCCACCTTAACATGGGGAGAAGCGGGGTCCAAGCCCACCCTAAGCCCGACAGTGAGCCTCCTCCAGCCCCTCCCCGCTGAGAACTCTGACCCCTGACCTCCGGCTCGACCCCGGCCGCTGCCCCGGCCTTACCGTGTTATCCTGGTTAAAGTTGGCAAACAGCAGTCTGGCTAGCGCCAGCCTCGCCGCTCTGACTCACGAGGTTCACGGCGCCCGGCAGGTCGGGCAGAGCTGCGGCCGAGACGGCGCGCGCCCTCAGTGGACGGCTCGAGCTGCGCTCAGGGTCAGTGCCGGGCCCTACTCACCGCAACAGGCTGCTCCAGGTTCAACCATCGCCTCATCCAGGCCCCACTCGTACTTATGCTCAGGCGCCAGGGCACTCTGCGCGCCTGCGCGGCCACGCCCCAAGACGCAGGCGCACGGGTGAGTCCCCGCCCCTCCATCGCAGACCAGAAGTAGGGTTACAGTGATAGGGCTCTGTTGCAGACCCGCTTGCGCGTGAGAAAAAGTCGGGGCGGTGTTCAGCTACCTTTGGCGCCCCCTCTCTGCGTAAAAGAGTCAGTGTGCTGGGCATTGGACTAATTACAAATGTGCACTTTTGGAGTGGCGTGTTGAGGGATTGAACCCAGGGTTTTCCCAATGAGCTACACCCAAAACTTTAGATTTATTTTTAAAAGGTAGGCATTGCCGGGCATGGTGGCTCACGCCTGGAATCCCAGCACTTGGAGGGCTGAGGCAGAAGGATCATGGTATGACATACCTGACTGAAAGTTCAAGATTAAAAACTGCCACCTCACCCCCGGTGGGGTGGTGCACACCTGTAATCCCAGCACTTGGAAGGCTGAGGTAGGAAGATCATTGAGAGTTCAAGACCAGCATAAGCTACAAAATGAGCTGAATGCCAGCCTGAGTTGCATAGTGAGACCCTGTCTCAGAAAGACAAAAATAAAGAAACCCCCTGCCACCTACACCCTCCCACACATCCCACCTCCCTCCCCATGGTTTTTGTTCTGTTCTTTTAATGCTTCCCCTCTGAAACAGGGCCTCACTTGTAATTTAGACTGGCCTTGAATTCATGGCAATACTGCCTCTGCCTCTTGAGAGGTGGACTACCATGCTTGACTTCTTTTATATTTTAATATCGAACTTACCACCTTCCAGTATGCACTACGTTGTCCTTTGACCAGACTGTGAGCTCCAGGAAGGCAAGGTTTCTGTCTGTGTCACTCATTATGAATTCCTGTCAACCACACTGGGGCCTGAACAACCCAGCCTCCTCCCCAGACTCCTCTTGACCTGTGGCCAAGGTGGCTGGGGCCAAGAACGGCTGCCCGTGCCTGTGCTTTGATTCACTGCGTATCATCTTGGGGATGGGGAGCTGGGGACTAAGGTGTGGAGAGGAGGCCTGTGTTCAGCCAGGGACCTGGTCATGTGTGACTCAGCAGTGTGGTTTGTCCTTGTAGCTCACCTGGGGACAGCATGCTACAAGGAGCCTTCCTGGTGGAAAGGAGAGCAGCATGGATGCCTGGGAGCTGCCACATTCCTTCAGGATTCCTCCAGGGGACTGGCCTGACACCTCTTAGGACTCACCTTCCACCCATCAGTCCTGCCC
Organism: Hydrochoerus hydrochaeris; assembly: GCA_004027455.1. Classification (NCBI taxonomy): domain Eukaryota; kingdom Metazoa; phylum Chordata; class Mammalia; order Rodentia; family Hydrochaeridae; genus Hydrochoerus; species Hydrochoerus hydrochaeris. The sequence continues at coordinate 17,274 of PVLA01016703.1, forward strand.
TCAACCCTGCTGCCGGGCTGGCACAGCCAGTTCCTGGACTGTTCCCTAGCCTTCCTCCCACAGGTGAGTCTAGAATAAACTCAGCATCAGCAGCTGGTGTGGAGGAGAAGCCTCAGCCACAAGGGGAGGCACTGTGTGGGGAGGCTGTGGGGCAGGGCCCTGAAAGTAGATGGGCCTTCAGGGATTCAAATCTGGGCTTGGGTTCTAGGATGTTTGTGTCCTTACCTAAGTCACCTGACTCACTGACCATCTGTTTCTGCAGTAATTACAAGGGCTAAAAAAAAACACTTCCTGAGATTGCTATTAAGATGGGATTGAGATTCCATCCTTGCGGAGGCTGAGGCAGGAGAATTGCCAAGAGTTCAAACCCAGCCTGGGCTACAAAGTGAGTTTCAAGTCAGCCTGAACTACATAGTGAGACTCTGTCTCAAAAAACCGAAAAACAAGATTGAATGGAGGCCTGGGCATGGTGGCACAGTCCTGTGATCCCAGTGAGATAGGACTGTCAGATATAGGGAAAATAAATGTAACTCCCAGACTGCTAGATGTCCCATATGTAGAGTTTGTGGTCCCCAAAATTGAAGAATAAATTCTATTTATTTGATTTATTTTTGAGACAGGGTCTTGCTATGTAGTTCAGGCTGGTCTTGAACTCACTTTATAGCCCATGCTGGCCTCAAACTTGCAGTGATCCTCCTGCCTCAACCTCCCGAGTGCTGGGATTACAGGCATGTGTCAACGTGGCTGCTTGAGGAATGACTTCTAAGGAATGATGGAGATTATAAGTAGAAAATTTTATTGAGAGAGTTCTTGAGAGAGACAGGAGATGCAAATGGCCCTGTGTCAAATGGCTTGCCACAGGGTCTACTTCCTAGAGGAAGTTTTATGGAGCAAAATCACAAGGTGGGTGCAAAATCATGAGGTGGGTACAATGTGGGACAAAACTATGGTCAATCAATAGAGTTGCAAGTATGTTACACAGGTAATGCTGTTCCAATGGGAAAGCAAGCATGCAGCAAGTGTACATGGAAAGAATGAAAAACTTTCCAGAAAGGGATGGGTCTGAGGCTCTTGGTCACACACTGAGGTGACTGATGTCTAGCTACTTTATGGAATCAGGTGTTACCACTATCTTATCCCTTGGGGAGGCAGGTAAGCCTGGTTATTCTATCTTTATCTTAAGCCTGACCTCCAACAGAGGAATCTCCAGGCACAGTTGTAATGGGGTTCTTTCTTTCTTTCTTTCTTTCTTTCTTTCTTTCTTTCTTCCTTTCTTTCTTGTCTTTTTGAGACAAGGTCTCACTATGCAGTTCAGGCTGGCCTTTAAGTCACTTTGTAGCACAGGCTGGTCTTGAATTTGCATCAATCCTCCTGCTTCAGCCTCCTAAATGCTGGGATTACAGGCATATGCTACCACACCCAGCTTGTTTTCATCTTTTGTATTGACTCTCTTGAGCCTAGTCCTTTCTGACTAACTAGAATATTTCTACCTAACTGAGCTGTGTATGATACCAGCACTTTGGAGGCGAAGGCAGGAAGAGTACTTCAAGTTCAAAGCTGGCCTGGGCTACATCGTGACTTCATGGCCATCCTGAATTACAAAGCAAGACACTGTCTCAAAACAACCACCAAAAGGTAAAGAAGATTGAGTGGACCTGTAAACCTGAGTATTTGGGAGACTGAGGCAGGAGGATCACTTGAGACCAGGATTTCAAGGTAGCCTAGGCAACATAGTGGAATTTGCTCTTTAAAAATTAAAAGAGAAAGGATGAGAGGCAGCAACTCCAGAACAGTGAGCAGTGAAGTAAGAATCTGTGAACACTCCACTCCACAGAAACAGAGAGGGCTGAGAAAACATGTCAAATCCAACCTTTCCTGAGCTCTGCAAAGTACCCAAGGCTCTCAGCAATCTAAAGAGAATGGATTCAAATAAAGCAGCTGAGTCCCAGGAAAATACGGATCTCTGTGGCACTTGAATTTGTCCCAGTGCTGCCCCTCTCGGCCACATTCCCAGCAGCCTTAAAGAACAGCAGGACCTTGACCAACCTGGGCAGCTCAGGAAATGAGCACTGTGGTAGTCAGGGGTTGTAAGGAGAACAATTAGAATCAGGACATGGAATTTAGAAGAAATGCTCATTTCCATCCAGCATCTTCAATCTTTTTTTTTTTTTCCAGGACAAATCTCATAGTGAGAAATCTCTCCTCCATTTTCTTTGTCTGGTGATGTCTTAATAGCTCCTTTTCAGAGGAATAGTTGTGGTAGACAGGTCAATTGAGAATACTTAGTCTGAGGAGCAGAAAGATAAAATGAGCAGTGCCGGAGTCCAGCTGCGGCAGGGCTAGGGTTTCCCAAAGGTGGACAGGGAGTCGGCGAGTGAGAGACAGAAAACACTGCACACCAGTCTGTGAGTGAATCTGAATCCGCTTTATTTTTTAGAAGCTGGAATATATATATGCTAACCTTGGCAGCAACCCCCAGCCCCAAGCAGGAAGCGCCCCAGGCTTAGGGCC
>PVLA01016704.1:0-19788 GCA_004027455.1 Hydrochoerus hydrochaeris
TGTGAGGCTGGCCAGGTGATCCCTGATGGATTTTGCTGGGATGCTGGGCTGGGGAGAGCTCAGATCCTCTGTGCAGCTAGCATGGATGCACCCCTGGAGTGTGGTGCTGGGGCCTTGCTCTTGGCTGGGTAGAGTTCAGAACCTCTAGAACTCATGGGGCTAGCTGGGATGCACTCCTGAACTATGGTGCTGAGGCCTTGTGCTGCGATGGGAAGAGCTCAAAATCTTCAGAAACCATCAGCTAGGCTGGTCACTCCCTGATGGATGGGTCTGGGGCTTTGAGTTGGCCAGGGCTTGGTACCTCTGTGACCTGTGAGGTTGACCAGGTGTTCCCCCAATAGATTGCGCTGGGATGCTGGGCTGGGCAGAGCTCAGATCCTCTGTGCAGCTAGCAAGGATGCACCCCAGAGTGTGGTGCTAGGGACTTGTACCTCACTGGGTGGAGTTCAGAACCTCCAGAACCCAGGTGGCTAGCTGGGGCAAATCCTTTGAGTATGTTGCCAGGGCCTTGTACCTGGCTGGGAGTTCAGAGCCTCTGGACCACATGGCTAGGTGGGACACACCTCTGGAACATGGCCTAGTTTTCTTCTTTCAGTTGAATATATCTTCTTTCTCACCTGGTTTACTTACTCTTTATTTGAAGCTCAGAACTATTTGGTACATAGCTATTAAAAAGAAATATGTACCATTCATTTGAGTTTAGATTGAACATAAATCTCCCTATTTCTGTCTTAGATAACATTTTTATAAAATATCTAAAGAGACTCTATTATATTAATAGTTCATAAGAAAACCAAAGCACTCAGAGAAAGATGTTTAAATCTGCCACACTGCATGATAAGTATGTGGATGTCTGAATTCTCATTTTTGGATTTCCAATGGATGTGCTTAAATGGAATCTTGGGACACACATCTGCAGTGCTATCCTATGTGAATGGATGTAAATTCCACTGTGATCTGAGGTTGCTGTATTGCTTGAGGTTAATTCTTCTGCAAAGATGAGAAAAATGAAAGCCCAGCATGATGCATATGCCAGTAACCCCAGCTACTTGAGAGGCTGTGGTAAAGGATAAAAAATTCAAGGCCAGCCTGGGCAGCTTAGAGAGCTAACAAACAAAAGGTAAAAGAAAAGCAAAAGATGAAAAAATAAGATGTGAGAGACAAGAAACATTCAATATAGATAGTGTATATTAATAAATCATGAGGTTTATTCAAACCATGTGAGAAATGAAAAGTATACATGATAAAAAGACAAGTATCTGGGCTGGGGATATAGCTCAGTGGCATACAAGCATCTGTCTGGCAAGTGCAAAGTCCTGAATTTGATTCCTATTACAAAAAAATCCCCTAATACTGAAAAGGGAAAAGAAATGAAAAAGAGAAATATGTTATATAATTAGAGCAGAATTGATGTGCCATACATAAAAAGTTAGTGATATGTGATAGCAAAAATGTTGTCATCAGGAGTTTGCAAGGAGACTAAGATAATACAGAACCACATAAATTATAGTATCCTGATTACCCAAGGAGTCAAATACAAAGAAAGGGCAGGAAGTCTGTCCACACACAGTAAAAACCTAGAGAATCCTACCAAGGGCCTGTATCCTATAGCTATGTCCTGCAGGAGTCCAGCTGAAAAACTAGAGCACATGACAATCACTCATGCAAGTCTGTTTCACAGATCTATGCTGCAAAGGCCCTAAGGTCAGTAATGGAAGCTAGAAAGTCTGTATCAGCAGAATGAAGAATCTGTTCTAGCAGGCTAAGTGTTCTGCACTGGATGCAGTAAGAACCAGAGCTCCTCCAAAATGTGCCACATCCATCCTCGCTAACACAGCCTAGCAGTAATAATCTCCCTAAACAATTTTGTCAGTGCAGGCACAATAGGCACAGTAAAGAGCCATGCCTGCCTCAGTACTGTGCTAATAGGTGTAGAGCCCTCAAGAGGAAGCTGTAATGAGGAGCCCCTGTGCCCAATCTGTGCCAGTGTAGATCAGTGAAGAGTTTGAACTTCTACCACCCACTGGGCATAAAGAAGGTACCACTGTTACCTCTCTTGCCCACCAGTTCTTCTAGAGGAGTATCAGAGGAAGACAGATAAAGGAGGATTAGATAAGACCCAGAGATTTACAACACTCAAAGTTTTAATAAAAATTTCTCATTATATCAAGAACTTAGAAAATCTGAACTTGAATATAAAGAATACTAATCAGTAAATACTAACACAAAATGGCAGAGATGTTATAACTATTAGACAGGGAGCAGCATTTTACTTGAGTATAGACAAAACATGAAAAGATGTTCAACATCATTAGAGAAATGAAATTTAAGAGAAAAATGGAATGTTGCTATACACATTTCCTAGTGGCTAAACAATACAAGGACAGTGTAAAAATACTGGCGAAGATAAAGAAAGATGGAATCATTAATATCTTAATAATATAAAATGGTACCACCACATAAAAATATCTGATATTTTCTTTAAAAATAAACCAAACAACATCCAGGTATCTGTATATTTATTCCAGGAAAAAGAGAACTATGTTTACATGAAAACCTATAAATGAATATTTGCACCATTTATCTGGGGCAGCCAACGTGGAGAACTCTTTTCAGTGAGAACTGATTAAACATATGGCAGTACCTCCACACCATGTCATACACATACAAAAAAAGGAACAAAGTATTGATAGATGCTCAGCAATCTGGGTAAATCTCCAGAAATTTACACTGAGTGAAAAAATCCACTTTCTAAGGGGTCCTTACAGTACGATTCCACTCTATAACACCTTTGAAATAAATTTAAGTGGAGAACAGTGGTTACCATGGGTTAAAGACCAAACAAATGGATAAAAGAGGTGGGAGGGGCTTCAGTGTGGAAATAAAAGTACAGCAATTGAGATCTTTGTGGTGATAGAAATATTCTGAATCTGCACTATATTGTCAGTATTTTCAAGGTTACAATATTGTACTATAGTTTTGAAGGGTGTTGTCATTAGAGGCCTCTGAGTAAATTGTACAGGGAGTTTTTCTGTACTATTTCTCATAACTGTATATGTGTCTGCAATTATCACAAAATAAGAAGCTTAATTAAATTAATTCAATGGTGATACAATATGATTGTAGATTATCTACTTATATAATTTGTACCTAATGTTAACATGATTAAAATGGAGCACACTCATGTGCAATGTATAATTATCAATTTCACTTATAGTTACCTGATAATTTGAACAAATCAGTTTGATTTCTAGGTCTGGGTTCCAACCTTAAAGAGTTCACAGAAAGAGACACCACAAATTATGATATAGCAACACAGACAAATACAAATATAATTTAATAAAATGTGAATCCATTAGAATCTGGATCTTCCTTTGTACCCCTGTCAGAGATGATTGTACTTGAGGTCCAAGAGTGTGGTGGAGTCAATATAATAACATATAAATATAGGAGACAACATAAGAAAAATTAATTACTGGGAATGCAGTGATGATCTAGACTTATCTTTGAGAATGCACCAAAAATAGTGGAAAATCCAGAGCTGCTGGGAATTGGTATGGTAAGAAACGGTTTGAAAGATTACACCAGCAGGCACAGAAGGCTGTCCTTGTGGCAAAAGGACCTGTGCTTAACAGGTCTGGGCAGGAAGGACTGGACCAGAAGATGCGGTCCAATCTCAAAAGCACAGGGATCAGCAAGCTCAAATAGCATGGGGTTCATGCTATTTTAATATCCAGCACAAGGCAAGACAGACAAGCAGGTTTCCCAACCTGGAATACCTATCGGGAGTGTTACATACCACAATGGAGTGGAGACCATGGGAAATGTCTTGTTTCTGTTATCTTTTTAAATGAAGAGATGAGTTTAGAATGTAACAGAAACTATTAAAAAAATGAGATGTATTTATAAGATAGACTTTAGGTCTCCTTAACTTCATAATCCCAGTCAAGGAATTTATGTATAGATGAAACCAGACTATAGGTTTTTAAAAATGCATTTTATGAATTTTGATCAGTAAAGTTACTATCTTTTATTTTGTTTTAAAAGTCAATAAGTGATTGAAACAAAATAATAAAAAATAGCATAAGAAAACATGGCAAACAATTTTAGCCAATTACTTCTCATATTTGGAAAGTGCTTTAAACAAAGAGGGGCATAGACAGACCACAAGTGTTCCTAAAGATAACAATAAAAAACAAGATATTATCCATAAATAATAATTATTTTGGTGTTCAGAATTTTTATTAATAGAATAATACTAAAAATCTAACTGATGAATTATTAAAGAGAAAACATATTTATCCTTTTAAAGGTAATATTTAATGTGATCACCTTTAATCTAACCCCAGGAACTGTTTTGTTGCTCTGCATAATCAGTAGCATGTGTTAAGTTTTTCATCCTTTTTCACCATTGCTTTTAGATTCAAATTATTAACTGCCTGATGCTTTTTTCTTTCAAGTGCAATGTGTTATGATGCAGAATTAATTTGAAAAAAATACTTCTTGACTCTTACTAGTATTTATTCATGCAGAAAAGCAAGATAAATAAATCATAAATCACTATTAAATAGATATTTTAAAGGGGAAGAAAGATAATGTACTGAAGGAATACCTTCATTTATATATCAATATTGAAACCAAATACTCAAAACTCCGGAACATATAGTTGCTTTTTTTCAATTTCTTAATTTAGTTTAATCTTAATGTGGCTTTCCTAAAGTTTGTGAAATATTACAAAACTTAAAGATGATCTTTTATCATTTTTGATACATCATTTAACAACATCATTATTTATCACTTAGCTGGATTTAGATTCATGAGCTTAAAGATATTTTGCAGTTTTATTGGAGTATTGTTATTTAGGATGTTAAAAGAAATTTTAGGTGAGATTTAAAAGCTTGGTCTTTCTTGTTGGTTTAAATGTAATTGTAATGAAATGGATGGACATCAACACCTTTTCTTCAAAAAGGGCAGAATGCTAGCAATTTAATTCAGAATGGGTGAAGAGCCGAACACAAGTGCTGTGCCATGTACCAGTGGTAAAGATTAAAACCAGGGCCTTGTGGATGTTGGGCAAATGCTCCAGCATGCAATGCACCTGTAGCCTAAGTTTCAAGTTCTGCTACCTTCTGGTCATAGAATACACTCTTCTGAACCATTACTTCTTCTACTAACTATACTCTTGTAAACTCATGCATTGAAAGAGAAACTTTCATATAAAAAGGGTGGTATTTAAATATGTTCTTCAGATATATTTGGAACTCAATTTGGAATTCTCTTGAAACAATAATTTTCCCATTAAGTTTTATAGTTAATTTATATGCTTATACATGTTGAAAGAGATCTAGAAAATGCTGAATTTGGATTATAGATAAGATTTTATTTTTCTTTTATGGGGATATAATTAAATAACCCTATGGATTACAAATATATTTGAATAATAACCTGTCTTTTCCTGGGTAAGACTTTGAAAATAAGAAAGTACTCGGTTGGCCAGTTGGCTAAGCTGCCAATGGTAGTTTTAATATCCTTGCCTGCAATCAAGCTATCATGTTTTGTTGGTTTCCAGGCAGCCAAACTTTCCACTCCTTTTCTATTAAAAAAAAAATTTCTATTTCTCAAGAAGACACTATATTGTGCAGAGAAGCAGGTTTGTTAACTCAGAGCATCTGTCTCAAATATTCCAGGTTAAGACTTCTTCCAAAGGTCAAGAACTCATCACCACAGCTGCTGAGTTACCCAGCAGAATAATAAATAGTTCCCTAGTCTAGTCTCTCTGTTTGTAAACACACTTGGTCTTTTGCTTCTCAGTGGAACATTTTAAGGTGAATTGCTAAGAATGCTTTTGCTTACCACAAGGATATTAGAGTATTAATGGTGTACTAGTAGCCATTCCTCAGTGGATGTCAGCATTTGTGTTTTCCTGTCTTGAACACTTGTTATCGACACAGCTGCCAGAGATGGTCTGTGAAACGTTTGCAACATTGCTGCAAGCTGCTGCTAGGAACAAATTCTCAGCACAAAAATCAATATCAGAGAAACATGTCTCAGGATGGTGCATTCTTATCAGGCACCTTATTTTCCATCTGCTTTCCCATATCCAAAGAAGTACCATGTATTTATTTTGCAAGGCTGATGAAAGAATCTCCTACTTTCCAAGATGAAATGAAGTGATCAATATATATTTTTGTTGCTGCCTAGAGCAATGTCTATTCGATATTTAATGGATTTCAAGGCCTGTGGCATTGATTGCTCTGGCCAAGAGAGTGAAAACCCTGAAAATCCAGTGCTTGTGTTGAAACTGTTTAGTCTGCAGGGAAAAACTGGAACACAGAGTAAGCAATAAGGCAGCCCAGCAGTACCAGACCAGAGGGGGAAAAATAAAATCAGCAGTTTCTACTGTTAATTAATAAGTGAATTTGGGTTGGAAAGAGAAGCTATTTGCTATTAAATTTTCAAATAAAATTTAATAGAGTACATTCTGGCTTTTCCATGAAAGCATACATCACACAAAAATGAAGAAATAACTTTTGCAATTTACAGAAGTTAATATTGTAAAATGATCAAAGTCATGGACCATCATTTTTAGAATGAATTGACTTACTTGATTGTGTTAAGATAAAAGGTGTGATTTTGGATTTTTTTTTTGTGCACCACACTATCTTAATTTTGCAACATTAAAGAGATAAAAACCTTCATCACTTTTGCTATCAATTATAATGTTAAAATTATAACATACTATTATGTTGGGTTTGTTGTTGTCTCTTTTGCTTTTTGTTTTTCTTTTCTGTCTTTGTTTCTTAAAGAAATAAAAAATGATAAAATTATGTGGTAGTCTAATAATGATTCTTTCATGGCTGTCAACAGTTAAAAATTTATTGCTATGATTTGTAGAAAAGCAAAAACAACTAAACCTATTGAATCATTAGACTGATATCCTATTATGGCTAAGTAAGCAATCAGGTTTAGTAGACATGACAGATTGGATGTCCTCAAACCACTTCCCGTTTACCACAGAGTAAGAATAAAGAGTAAATGTAAGTGTTCTTCTCTTTTATGTCCTTTTTGAGTCTATGTACTAAGTTAATTAATAGATTTGCGGTACAATGGAAAGAAAAGAAATACCAATTCTTGAGCTAAACCTTTCCCAGTTTAGAAGTCCAACCTGAGAGGTGGTAACTCTATTTTCCAGTTCTCAGCAGCTTTTAGCCCGGAATCCTGGCCCATGTATGTGCCTGTAGGCCTGTGTGAGCTGCACTTTCCTTTTGACCTGGAGTTATCAGCATTCTATTTATTGCTCAGAATACTGTGAATATCACTGCTCTTGGTTACTATTAAAGCACGTGGTGTCATCATTTGAACCTACTTTTCTAAACTGTTTTTCCTAACACTTAAAATTAATTTGTGCCTAAGAAGTTATGAGTCTGTTTACGGTCTTCAATAAAGGCAGAGTTTCTATTTAGGTTGAGAACGCAGCTGCTGCGAGCTAAATTTCCAAAGCCCAGTATCCTCTGGCTCATTCCAAAATCTGCTTTCCCCACCTGTTCACCAACTGAGGACATTCCTTTGCCGCAGGATAAAAGCTTTTGATTTATTATTAGAAATATGACTTAGGAAACCCCTCTGCCAGACTCCCAAGCGCAGTGTTCCAGGTTGCCTTGGGAGGTGTCACATTTCCCCTGGCTTTGGTCCCACGCAGGCCCTCTGAAAACCTTTGGCTGGTGTAGCTCCCTCGCAAGCCAGCGTCTTCTAGATGGCAGAAACGATGTGTTAGGAAGCAGCTTTATGAAAACAGACACAATTCAAAAGCTATCACGCATCTTTTAAATGCACAACCGCGTCACGTGGCGCCCGGAAGGATTACTGTTGTGTTTTAGTTAGATTCTTTAGAAAAATGCCCCTGAATCACTAACAGGAAGTCGGAGGTCCTCATGCCCCGTTTCCCCGCCTTTCTCTAGCACCGTGGCATGGAGGTCCATTTTCGAAGGCAAGATTTTACTTTTTATTTTTTTCCTTGAAGAAAAACTTTCATACTGGTTTTAAGATTGTCTCAGAAAAGTGAAGATAAAATAAAAAATGCTTTCTACAGCACTTGGAAGCGTGCAGGCCCTCCTGGCCTGGTTTGCAGTTTGAATAGAGCTGTCCACTTTCCTGAGTACATTGTCTTGTGCGGCAGGAAACAGTTACTGAGTGTGTCAGTAAAAGGTGGCTTTTCACTGGTGCTCGCTTGCATGTAGCCCTGTCCGTATAATGTAGTTATACCCATTCTATTCTGTATCACTCGCACCACGTAGTTAAATAGTATTAGACAACATTGCTTTTTCTATTGCTGTAAGTTTTTCAGCTCGAGGAATGGCTTAGAGTTTGTCAGTGTGACTGAGGATACTTGTGGTTCGTCTATCACACATCTGTCTATCCTTGCTGTGTGGAGTGGGCTATCGCTTGCCAATACTTCTAACAATACATTTTATGCAGGTAGAATATTGCTAAATTGAAATTCAAAATTGGAAATGCTACAAATTTAGAAAAAATTTTGAGTATTGCATGATGACACAAGTGGAAAATTTCATGTCTGATCTTACTGAAAGGTTGAAGTAGAAAGGCAGGTGTACTAAAAATATTGTATGGCATTGCCTGCAGGGTGTATGTAGGAGGTGCATATGTAACATAAAAATGTTTGTGTTTAGATTTGGGGCCCACGCTTGAGATAAATTATTATGTATATGCAGACATTTCTCAAAAAACCCAAAAGCAAAGTTTGAACACTTCTGATGTGAAGTATTTTGAATGAAGGATGCTCATCCTGTAGGAGAGATTTCTAGCTAGAGCCTATTTCATTTCAAAGTAAGCAGTTAAAAAACAGTGGATAGATTTATAATCCCAGCACTCTGGAAAATTAAGGCAGGAGTGTCTCAAGTTTTAGCCTAGTCTGGGCAATTTAGAAACTTAGAAAGTGTCTGAGAATGAGAGAGAGAGAGAGAGAGAGAGAGAGAGAGAGAGAGAGAGAGAGAGAGTCCTTGAGTGCTTGCTGCTGTTCTTTTTGAGATTAGATCTTTTTCTGCTCAAAATGTAAAAGTAAGAAAGCACCTTCTCCTTTGGCATAGTTTAGCTGAAGTCTTACCTCTGATGTAATTTCCCACCTCTCCCAAACACGGAAAAAATCTCTCCTTTCTCCACAGAAGATTTAAGCAGCTTACTTTGGACTAGCAACTTTCCCCACTTATGTCCCAATTTCCTCATTAGACTGAACTGGAAAAAAACAAAGTCTATTTTACCTTAGTGGCCACCCAGGATGGGTGAGGACATACTTTGATGGTTCTGGGAGGCCACATACACTGAAATTCCTTTTTACATATCAAAGTGGGGAAGCCCGTGTTGCCATAAACATTCTGTGGAAGGAAAATTACTCATTATTATCATTTTTATTATTATTTCTGTGAGGGAACTTCCTTTGAGAGCTGCTGTCAGTTTTCCTTCCTGGAGGTGGAGATTTTGCTTACTTTTGCAGTATACAACTTTTGTTTTGAGAAAATTACTGGGTGAGTCTGCTAAGTTCATAAAAGTAAAGCGAGTGGCCCCTAGAATCATTTATCGCTCTGGGACCCAGAAAACTTAAAAAGTATCCTACTTTTCAATGAAGTTTTTTTGTACTAAAAGTTTAAATGTTCAATATTTAAACTGGCAGATAGTCAACTGGAACTGCCCTTGTTTTTCCCCTGTTGACCTGTCAGAATCACTCATCGCGTGAGTATACTGTATCAGTTGCAATTTAATATTCTCACCATATTTTCCAATCTTCTATCAGTTAATGTCTCCCCTTCCTGCTAATTAAGTGACTTTGGCATGCTGGCAGAGGTCACACTCTAGGTGTTATTTAAGATTTAGTCAACAAGTTTTGAGAAATAAGTCTTTTTTGTGTGTCCTTTAATGGGGTATAGACAGCAAACCTCCCAGGGATGGGGTTAGAAGAGGAACCTGAGCTCACACTGTTCCCTAAATGAAATGGCAGGACAAGAAATGTTCTTGTTTTTCTTTTAAATTTTATTTAATTTTTCTTGGTACAGGCATAATGTTTGCATGGGAATGCAAATTCATGGGAAGAATTTGTACATAACACGTATTAGTTCTTTTTATGTCTTTTTCCATCTTTTGGTCCCTTCTTCCTTTGCAAAAGATCTATATGTCTGTTTCCTCTTATCTTTTCTTCTTTTCATTTTATTCATACTTGAGTGTTTTATATCACAGAAACCGTGTGATAGTAACAGAACCAATGGGCTAGTGAAGAATTGTTGCATCCTATAATTATTCTGGAGATGCTTGTTGCTAGGCCAACTTCAAGTGCTAGGCAGTGATGTCAAGTTTAAATTGGGTCTCTGAGAGTTACAGGAGTAACTGTTGTTCCTAATCATGTACCTGACATGTGCAGTATTGTCAAACCTTCTCCAAACCCTTAATATCCTTGAACTAAACATAAGGCTTACAGTCTATCCTTAGCTTTCTTTGAAGTTCAAGGGCTAAACTGTTCATGCTGACAGCAAAGATGAATGAGACACTCAGTTTAACAACTGCTTCTAATCTTATCCACTAGCTGTCCCCCCCCCCCATTTATACCTAGGGAAACAAAATAAAGGAGAGGTTAAATAAGTTCCTATAAGTCACAGAGATGTGAAGTGACCTTTAATCAAGTGCAGCAAAGTTTGATTTCTCTGTTCTTTCTTCAATTATGCATTTTCTGTGTGATTTATATGGGACAATTGCCATTGGAGATGCTGAGGATAGAGCAGAAGCCAAGACAGAAACACCTTGTTCTTCCGGAGTCTATATCCTACTGGGGCAATTTTGGTGGGAGAACCAACCACTTGGAGGAATTTATAAACTAGGGAAGAAATTCTCAGAGACACTAAGAAACGACTCCTGGAAAGAACTATTAGAGAGAGTATACAATGTAATGATTTCATATATGTATACATTGTATAGTGATTGTCATAGTCAAATTGATCAATGGATTTTTCTTTTTACCATATACAGTTACCATTTGTACAATTGTGGGTATGAATGGTAAGAATACTTAACGTTTGTTCTCTGTTGTGGTTTGTGTTCCTGTGCCCACCCCACAAGACTCATGCAATCATAGACATGACCATATCTAGCGTTTGTGATTGGTTTGTTGTCTCACACTTGGATTGGTGGTGTGAGTGTTCCACCTGTGCAGGGATGGAGCGTCAATACAGTGTAAAGGCAGGAAAAAGATGTGTCTGTCTCTCTTGCCAGTTCCAGCTTGCAGTTTGCAGCTGCCTTGCCTCCCTGCCTTGCAGCCAGCTGAGTATGGACTGAAACCTCCAAATTGTAAGAAAAATAAACCGTTCTTTCCTTCATGTTGGGTGTCAGGTATTTTTGTCTCAACAGGAAGAGAAAAGTAACTAAGACATTCTCTTAGCATACTGCAAGCATTATTAACTATAGTCACCATCATGCACATTAAAGTCCTCTTTTATTCATTTTATAACTAAAATTCTGTACCATTTCAAAATATCTCCTCATATTTTCACCACCTCCAGTCCTTGACGGCTACCATTTTGTTGTTTGTTGTATGAATTTTAGGTTTTTAATACCATAGAGTTGAGATCACACAATATTTGTCATTTTAAATTTGGTTTATTTCACTTACACCTTTTTCATTCCCTTGTATATCTAGATATCTTATCACTGTTTATGGAGCAAACTATAATTTTTGAGTTGTGCATCATGGGCACATATAATCAAAGAGTTAACTGACCATAATTTGTGTAGCTTTATTTCTGGGCCTTCTATTCTGTTCCATCAACCTATTTACTTTCATGACAATACCTTATTGTGTGGATTTCTGTAGCTTGATAATATATTTGAAATCAGGAAGTTTAATGCTTTGAGCTATGTTCTCTTTCTCAAGATTGTGTTGTCATTCTGGGTTTTAGAAGTTTGTCATTCATATGGTTTGAAAGGTGCTCTATTTCTGTGAAAAAATGTTATTGGAATTTTTATACAGATTTCATTGGATCTGTAAATACTCTGAGTATAATGGAGAATTCAACAAAATTTACTATTATAATCTATGAATACAAGATATATTTCCATTTATTTTTATTTTCTTTGATTTCTGTCATCACTGTTTATATTTTTCATTGTACAGACTTTTCACTCTTAGTTAATTGGGTTTTAAAAAACTATTATGTCTTTTGAGAGTTCATTTTTAGCATATGGAAACAGCAGAATTACCGAATTTTTAAATTATTTCTAATAGTTTTATGGTGGAATTTTTAAATTTTTCAGAATATGAGATTATGCCACTGGCAGATAGAGGTAGTTTAATTTCTTCCTTTCTAATTTGGATGCCATTTATTTTGATTTCTTGCCTAATTGTTCTGCTAAGACTTCCTGTATTACACTGGAATGAAAAGCTTCTATCATGTAGCCATGTGCTTGTCATGTATGGCCTTTGATATGTTGAGGTACATTTGTTCTACAATTAATTTGTTGAGAATTTTTATTTAAAAAAGATCTTGAATTTGTCCAATGATTTTTTCTGTATCAGTTGATATTTTCATAGGACTTTGTTCTTCATTGTGGTATATTTATTGATTTGCACATGTAAAGCATCCCAAGCATCTTGCATTCCAAGAATAAATTCCATTTGATTTTGTTGTATGATCTTTGTTTTAGCATGCTATTTAATTCAGTTTCCAAATATTTTTTGACAATTTTGCATTTATATTCATTAAGAATGTTAGCTCACTGTTTTCTTATCTCATACTATGTTTGTCTGGCTTTGATATCAGGATGGTTGTTGGCCTCATAAAATGAATGTAAGAATATTCCCTGATCTTAAATTTTTGGAAGAGCAGGAAAGATTAACATTAATTTTTTTTAAAGATGCTTTGAAGATAAACCAGTTTTAGTAACTTTTTACTTCTCACTGACATAAAGTGCCTGGTGCCCAAAGTTAAGGAAGAAAAGGTTTATTTCTTACAGTTCTTGGAGGTTTCAGTCCATGCTAGTTGGCTCCAAGGCAGGGTGGCATGGAGGAGCCACCATTCATGGTCACAGCAAACAGCAAGGTGCAAAACAGCAAGAAAGAGAGAGACACACATTTTCTTCCTGCCATTACCTAGTATGCTGGCTCCACCCCTAAGTGAGTGTAGCATTCATACCACCAATCTGAGGGCTAGACAATGAACCAATCACAAATGCTAGATTTGGTTGAGTTCATAATTCAGGAGGCTTGAGGGCCACTGACATAAACCATGACACCTACTAAGATGTGCGTTCCTGGACTTTTCTGTTTTCAGAGGATTTTGATTAATGATTCAACTTCCTTATTCAATATTGTGTTGTTTAGACTTTATTTCTTTATCATTTAGTTTTGGTAGGTTGCATATATCCAGAAATGTATCTGTGTGTACCAGGTCATTCAATTTGCTTGTTTTATAATTATTTGTAGTGTCTGATGATCCTTTGCATTCCCTAGTATCTGTTGTGATACTCCTTTTCTCTCAATAGCTTTATTTCAGTCCTCTCTATTTTTTCTTGGTTAGTCAAGCTGTCAATTTTGTTTATCTTTTCAAATAAGTATGAGTTATTTTTAGCAATCTTTTTGGTATTTTTCCTGTCTTGATTTTGTTTACTTGTGCTCTGACCCTTGTTATTTCTATTATTTTAGTAACTTTGGATTTATTTCCTTATTTTCTAGTTCCTTGATTTATAAATTTAAGTTGTTTATTTGAAATCTTTCTTTTTCTTACAGTAGTTATTTACCATTTTAAACTTCCCTGTTTGGGAAATATTAAGTTCCTTGCCCCATGCCATGAATTTTGGCATGCTGTAGTTCTATATATGTTTATTCCAGAATCTTTAATATTTTTCTTTTGCCTTTTTAGTTGCTAATGTATGTATTGCTTAATTTGCACATATCTGTGAATTTTCAGAAATTCCTCCCATTATCAATTTTGAGATTTCATACTTTTATGATTGAAAAAACTACTTGATATGATTTCAATCTTGTTAAAATTGGTAAGAGTTATTTTGTAATCTGATTTATGACTTATTTTGAAAAATATTCTATGCCTCCTTAAGAAGAATGCATATTTCATTTCTGATAGATAAAACATTCTATATTGGTTTGTAAGGTTCATTTGCTCTAAAGCATAACTCAAGTCTATTATTTCCTTATCTGCCTGATGATCTGTAAATTTTAAAAGTATTTATTATACTACCCTATTGTTACATTTCAAACTATCTCTCCCTTCAGATCTATTAATATTTTCTTTATATACTTCAAGGCTCCCAGTTGGATGCATACACATTTATGATTGTTTTACAGTCCTGTTGAATTGACCCCTTCATCTTTATGCAGTATTTTTGTCTCTTGACAGATTTTCACTGAAAGTTTATCTCATGTAAACATAGTTAACCAAGGTCAAGCTCACTTTTGATTACCATTAGCACTGAAATGCCTTTAAATATGACAAGTGTCCTTTTGTCTTGTGGTCATTGTTTTTTTTTTTGTCTCTGGCAGTTTCTAAGTTGATTATAATGTGTCTCATACTTTTCTTCTGTGAGTTGTTCTCTCCTTGAAATTTTTAGTTTCATGAATCTGAATCTGCACATTCTTCTCAAATTTTATGAAGTTTCCATTATTTCTTTAAATAACTTTCTTTGCCTGCAGAGAGATGATTCAATGAAAAACCACAAGGCACATAGTATATCCACCAGCATCCCCTGTACCCAGCTTCTCCCTGTCTATCAGCTAGCTTTAGACTCTCCTATTCAGAAACCCAATATTTTGCAACTCCCTCAGCAATGCACCCCTCCCCTCCCCTACTCCCCTGTGAAACATGCTCTCACCTCTTGCTTGGGCCAGTGGCCTTTTTGTCCTTGGCCTGGATGCATTGGGTCTGCAATAAAGCCTCTCACATTGCTTAAACTTTGCCCACTTTAGTGGTCTCAACTGTGCTTCAGTTTACTCTGAATTGTATAAGAATATTTTTCCCCACAGTGCTTTATTGTATTCTTTTCCCACTTCTTCCAGTGAGACAACAACCATTGTCATATATTTATTATTCACCACTGTATATAAAATACACATTTATTTCAGTTTCTCCCTTAATCCTTGAGTGTAATGCTCATTCCAAAGCCTTGGCTTTTGACTGTAATTAAAATCCTGACTTGCTTACCATTCTGTCACTTGGCAGAGCTTGAATCTCCCAGTATTATTTCTTCACAAGTGGGAACTTTTGGGATCTCTTTGAATTACTTTCAAACTTTCTCCCAGTTTTTCTCTCAGGACATTTAGATTCTTGTCACATATATGTACAGTCAAGTATCAACTGATAATCTCAGGGGCATTTATGCAAATTTGGGACCCCCTTGGTTTCTCTACTTGATTTCCTGACACACTTGCCATCTCAGACTCTGACTTTGGGATCATTAGCCCAGGGAGACTTCTGATTTTAGCTTGAATTCCATCCCTTATGACACTTGAGGACAGTGTTGTGCTTTAGGGAAAATCCATATAAATGTGAATTGTATCAATGTATTTTTGTTTCCAAAGATGAATTTGCTCCAGTTTCTATCTATTTTGTTTGCTCTTTTGGGCCTCCAAACACATATTTTAAAATATTTTATCCAGAGTTCATGATTATTTAAAATAACAATAAACAACTTTGCTATCAATAGGACAGAATTCTGTGTTCCTAAAAGAAGCTATCATCAGTTATCTATGTTTATCAGCTTTCTAAAACTACTAAAATGCAAATCATTTTATATGCTTGTGTGACATTTTTATATACCAGATTTGTAAGGACTATACTATGAAATATTTTACTAACACATTGATGATGTAAACAGTTATGTCAAGTATTACAGTGAGGTTGCATTGCAAGAAAAATCAACTATTTTCTATGGCTAATTTATATTACATCCTGGTGTAAAAAATTGAAATATCCAAGGACTATATATGATTTGAAAACATATTTTTAAAAATGGCATTTCCTTTTGTGTCACTGCTCACCACATGCCTTACCCAGCATACTGCCAGGCGACTGCAGGTAGCATTGTCCTTTTTTCAGGCAGCATCAAGAAAGTGGCTTAGTTTGCTTATTTCTAGTCTAAGCCCACATGATCATAAGGAAATCAGTCACATAAATGGGAACTGATGAAGAGGCTCAGCCAGCTTTACAGGAGGGTCTGACAGGCTGATTGCTTCTAAATAAGTCTACACATAATGCAATGCTCCTATCATGTGTTCTTCTCGCTATGGTTGCCATACCGATTAATAACTCTCCTTTCACTTCAAGGGCGGTTAACCCTGACCCTATTGCACGCTTCTCACTTGTTGAGCACAGGTTTCATCATGGATTGGTGTTTCCCAGTGCATGGTGGAGAATATATCATTGTAAGTACTCTTTACGGAAAATGACAGATTCTGGCTCTTAAGAGATATGAAGCCCTGTGGAAGTAAATGTTTTTTGACTGTTTGTATCTCAAGTGGAGAAATGCAAGAGACACTCAAGGGAATTCTCTGAGGATTGTATGAAATAATATCAACACAACTATTTTTATGTTATTAAGTGTTAAATATTTGGGACATTAAAGGGATATTTCCTTATTTAATTAAATTTTACTTCACAGGGGTTTAAATCTCCAAAGTTAATTATAAGAAATTTTACCTGACATTTCAACTTTTTTTTTTATTTTAAAGAGAATAAACAAAAGAGGACAGATCTAAGCAGATTAGAATAGAACAATGTAAGCAACACAGCACTTCACAACAAGACAATTGGATATTAACAGTAGCTATCATAATGTCTCTTTCTTTGAAATAGTTGAGCTTAGCTTTACACACAATAGTGTCAAACATAACAAAGTAGAATAAAACAACTCAAGAGAATGGAAGTATTCCAAGACATTCTGAACCAAATAACCGAAGATGAACAATGGCTACTATATTATCTCATTTTTCATAAAAATTTTGTTTCTACTATCATACATATTAAAATCCAATAACACACAATGTGATAGAACCAGTGGTAATAAAAAAACAAAAGCATGGTAGGACTTCAGGGCAAGATGATATTAAATCAACACTGGCTATCATACTGTCTTCAAAGTAACTATTCATATGATCACATATATTAAGATCAAACAAAACAGAATAAAACCATTTGAACCAATGACTGAAGACATAAGACATCAAAGCAGTATAGTGGTGAACCATAATTTCCACAAAATCTTCTGTACTCTTACCATTTCTTACACTAGGGAGACTATATGGTATTTATATGTGTGAGTTTGATTTATTTCACTTATGAGTATAGATTCAAGATGCATCCATTTATTTATAAATATCTCAATGTGATCATTCTTTATAGCTGAGTAGTACTCCACTGTATAAAAGTACCACAACTTTTTTATCCATTCCTCAGTTGATGGGCACTTAGGTTGTTTCCAAGATCTGGCTATTACAAATGTACCGCTATAAATATGGGTGTGCATATATCACTGTGGTAAGATGTTTTTAGATCTTCTGGGAATATGCCTAAGAGTGGAATAGCTAGGTCAAATGGGACCTCCATCCCCAGCTTTTTGAGGAATCTCCAGATTGACCTCTACAGTGGTTGCACCAGTCTATACTCCCACCAACAGAGCAGAAGAGTTCCTTTTTCCCCACAGCCTCCCCAGCATTTGTTGGTAGTTTTGTTGATCCTGGCCATTCTTTCTGGAGTGAGATGGTATCTCAGTGTGGTTTTAATTTGCATTTCTCTAATGACCAATGATGATGAACATTTTTTCATGTATTTATTTGCCACTCGTATTTCTTCATCTGAGAACTGGTATTCATCTCGGATGCCCATTTTTGGATTGGGTCTTTGAATTTCGGGTGTCTGATTTTTTTTAATTCTTTATAAGTTCTAGACAGAAGTCCTTTGTCTGAGGGACAGTTCACTAAGATTTTTTCCCAGTTTGTAGGTTTTCTTTTCACTCTGCTGGAGATTTCTTTGGATGTGCAGAAACTCTTTAATAAGATATGATCCCAGTTATTGATTCTGGGAAGTATTTCCCGTGCAGTTTGGTTCTTGTTCATGAATTCTCTGACATTTCAACTTTTGAAGACAAGAGATTTATAATATAAATTAGGCAATTTTGTCAGTCCACTGGTTGATGTTAAGCAAGGTACAAGTAAGAAAAAGAAAAACACAAGCAGTCAAAAATTGTTATTGCAGCAAAGCTGAGTGTCACAGTGGTGCAGGCCCAGTAAGGCTTAGGGAACAGAGAAAACCAGATTAACTTGCGACTCTGTATTTATTGTCTCTATAGCCTTGTATGGTGTATGAACTTCTCCAAGCTTCAGTCTAATACTAAAGTTATATAAAACTAAGACCGGTTAAATATTTCATCCAAGGTTACACAGAAAAAACCAGCAGTGTCATATGTAACTCTTTGTGTTTTCTGTTGCCGAAATTTGGGTAGGGCCCACAGCTCCATGAAACAAATAATTAGTGAGACATCCTGCTTAGGGGACCTCGAAAATCACCCAGGACAAAGCAAGCTTGCTGCAATATTATTAATGCCAGTCATCAGAATGCATCAGATATTTTTCATTAAATAAAATATCGCCAATAAAATTTAAATTGGAAAATTAAATTAATTATTATAGGCGGAATTCTGCTGCACGCCAATGTACAAATCCCAATTCCCTGTACCTCAGAAGGAAACCACATTGGAGCAAAAGGTCTGCAGTGAGGTGATTAAGATGAAACATGGCTGGTAGGGCAAGGTCCTCACCCTGCATAACTGATGCGCTCGTAAAAGGGTGAGACAGCAAGGTGCTTGTGTGCCAGGCAGATTGCAGGAAGGGATGGCAGGGGTGCGGTCATTTGCAACCCAAGGGGGTGACCTCCCAAGGAAACCAACCCCGTGGGCACCTTGGTCTTACATTCTCAGTCTCTGGATCTATGAAAAAAATTAAATTTCTTGTTATTTAAAGCAGTTCAGTTTGTGGCATTTTGTTATGGCTACCTGAGTAAACTCATACACTGACAACCTTTTCTTTTCCAGGACAGCTTTTATTCTGTGAGCTTTTGTTTCGCCGAGGTGTCAGGTGAGGAGGGAACTGTTCACTGCCAAGGTTATGTCAGATTTTTTTCCCCAAATGTTCCTAGAAGAGCCTATGTTTAGAAAATAACCATTTTAAAGAGGAATAATTGTAGTAATTATTATTTTGTTGCCACTGTATTGCTTTATGATAGTAACTCATTTGATTTTACCCATATTCTGTAGAAAAGCTGCAAACACATTTTTGCCATAATGAAACTGAGACTTAGAAGTCATAGAATTGGTAAAGTGAGGATCAGCGGGTTGAACTGAGATATATCAGGCTCTAAATCCCTACAGTCTTCACAATTTTATTATTATGAAGTTCACAGCATAAATTTCATAAAAGTTTTCAGAAACCACTGAAGTTTGCTCAGAAATTACGATCACTAGAAGCTTTTATTATGTTGGAGATGAATATAGGAGCATTCAGAGCCATTTTTTTCTGGGGAGACAGTTAAGTATGTTTCTGTAAGAAAACTGAATGTTCTTAGAAATAAATGAAATTAAACAACACTAAAAGTAACTGATCTAAATTTTCAAAAAGTATTTAAACACTTATATTAATCACACACACACATATTGGCATGAATGCCAAAAATTTTTGCTGTAATGGTGAGCATGTTAGAGCCAAAAGGGCGATATACAAATAAACAGCAG
>PVLA01016705.1:0-19786 GCA_004027455.1 Hydrochoerus hydrochaeris
TTTGCAACAGATCACTTTGAAGATAGGTTAGAAAGAGAATGAACATATAGAGAGATATCAATTATTCAAATTTCATAGGTAATGGTTCAGGACTCTAAAAACATTAGTTATTTATAGGTTAGTATATAGAGAAGACAAATATTAATGGAACATTTTATGAATGAGAAGAAATACTCTGAAACATTTGTTCTCAACTCTGGTATAAGGAAGGAAGGAAAAAACTGAAAATTGTGGTAATATAGTTAAATTTATAGGTCTGAGTCTCTGGAGTCTGGATATTTAAAAATATCTATCATCTATCTGTTTGTCTGTCTGTCTCTCTGTCTGCAACTATATTATAATAACCAGTATTGCAAATTATGTTTAGACACTTTCATACAGCAACCATGTAAGTTAGGTGATTGTTATACTTATTTTACAAATAAGAGGATATTACATTATTTACAGGTGTGCTTACGCCATTTCATGTGTTTTTTCTTTTGTAATGAGTTCTCAGGTGTGTTAACATTATTGTATGTACTTCTACTTTGCATTATTCCCAAGTAAATTACAGCACAACATGGCAAAATATGGTGTTCAACTTTCAGTAGCTATAATAGAAATTAAGCATATATCAAGGAATAATGATGTAAAAAATGTGTCAATTAGAATTAGCAAGACTTGAGATCAACCACAGCCTTGGAATTATCCTGATTGTTCATGTTTTTCACTGGACATAGAGAGTTTACAATTAGAAAAGCAATAAAGAACCTAGCAGAAGCCCGCGTCAGGCATAGGCTGCCTGGAACATCCACCATGGGCCCGCCCTGCACTGGGAACTTAGCAGAAACCTACATCAGGGGTAAGCTGCCTGGAACGTCCCCCATGGACCCACCCTGCCACAGGGAAATTAGCAGAAGCCTAAATCAGGGTTAACCTGCCTGGAACCTACACCATGGGCCCACCCTGCCACCAGAAACTTAGTGGAAGCCTGCATCAGGCATAAGCTGCCTGGAACCTCCACTGTGGGCCCACCCTGCTGCTGGGAACATAGTGGAAGCCTGCATCAGGAGTAGGCTGCCAGGAACCTCCCCCAAAGTCCAACCTTGCCACCAGGAACATCAAGGAAGACCTCCTCAGGCCTAGGCTGCCTGGAACCTCCCCCAAGGGCCTGCCCTGCAACCAGGAACTTAGTAGAAGCCTACATCAGGGGTAAGCTTCCTGGAACCTCCACCATGGGCATGCCCTGCCACCTGGAACAACTCAGAAGCCTGCCCAAGACTTAAAGCTGCCCTGGACTGCTACTGTTGGGCCCACCCTCCCACCTGGAACATCAGAAGACCTCAACAGGCTCCAGTTAGTGTCAAACACTTTAGAACTTTGCTCCCAGGTGGCAAACCTTGGACTACAGTTGATTAACTGTATCAGTGTAGTGAGTATGCCCCTAAAATAGAGGTGTACGGTGAATAAATAGGCCAATAGAAAAACTCCCTCAAACTAACTGTAAGACTTAGGTGAGTCTGAAAAGAGTATGTGAGATACCCTCCTACACATAGAAAAAACAGGCAGAGTGAAAATGACAGAATGAAAAAACAAAATGCAGTCTCAAACATACAGTTCACCAGAAGCAAGTATAGGAGACATTGAAATAGAGGACCCCAAAACTAAGACACTGGGAATCCCTGAAAAGATAGTGAGTGAAATAAAAAAAACAACTCCATCAGGCTATAGAGGAAATCAAATTAGAAGTACTCTCAAAAGTAAAGATAGAAATAACATCTTTAGTAAAGGAGTTGTTGAATGCAGCTAAAGAAGAAATAGAGAAAAAAGTACATGAGCATGGAAAACTGATTGAAACCTTGAATGAACAATATATAAAACAAGCAGAATTCATTAAGCAAACTCAAAGAGATCTCCAAGAAACAAAAAATTCTATTGAAACCATGCAAAACTGCCTAAAGGAAGTTGAGGATAGGATTTTGGACCTTGAGGACAGGATCATAAATAGTGATGAGGAAAGCATAGAACTTTTAAAAATAACAAAGCAGCATAAAATGACAATCCAGGAGCTTCATGATGATGCCAGAAGCAGCAATATAAGAATAATGAGCATTAGCAAAGATACAGAAGTACAGGTAAATGACATACGTAAAATATTTACAGAAGTAATAGCAGAAAATTTCCCAAACATGGGGGAAAAATCTGATATGCAGATAAGAGAGGCATATAGGACACCAAACAGTCACAATCGACATAAATCCACACTCAGACACATAATAATTAAGATCTCAGACATACAGCATAAAAACAGAATACTAAAAGCTGTCAGAGAAAAGACACAACTCACCTATCAATGAAAGCCCATTAGAATCACTGCAGACTTTTCAGCACAAACCATCAAGTCAAGAAGAGTTTGGAGTGAGGTATTTCAAGCCCTGAAAGAAAACAACCTTCAACCCAGACTGATGTACCCAGCAAAACTTTCATTCAAATTTAATGGAGAAACAAGATATTTCCATTAAAAAGAACAACTGAAGAAACTGATGTCCATGAAACCAACCCTAGAAATAGTACTGAAAGACATACTAGGCACAGATAAAAATGACCATAATCCCCAAAACAACAACAGAAAGAAAACACCAGGAAGGATAAGCAATTAAATAAAGGGAAAAGAAGGAAGAATTAACTGGAACATAACATAACAAAGTCAAGCCAGTACATATCAGTGATATCGATAAATATAAATGGTCTCAATTAACCTATAAAAAGAAATAGATTTACAGAATGGATCAAGAAATAGGACTCCACAATATGCTGTATACAAGAAACACATCTGACCCAAAAGGAAACTCATAGTTTAAAAGTCAAAGGATGGAAAACAGTATTCCATGCAACAGGAACCCAGAAAAAAGCAGGGGTAGCTATTCTATTTGCAGACAACGTGAACTTCAAACCTAAAATGGTTAAAAGAGATAGAGAAGGTCAATACATACCTGTCAGTGGAAAAATTCAAGAGGAAAAATTAACAAATATAACTATATATGCACCAAATACAGGAGCCCCCAACTATATAAGACAGATACTACTGGAAATAAAAAGCCAAATACACAAGAACACAACTATAACAGGAGATCTTAACAACCAATTGTCACAAAGACATAGATCAACTAGACAAAAAGTCAGCAAAGAAATAACAGAACTGAAAAATACCTGTGAGTAATTGGACTTAGTAGATGTTGACAGAGTGTTCCACCCAACCACATCAGAATACACATTCTTCTCAGCTGCACATGGGACATTCTCCAAAATAGACCATATATTATCACATAAAACATTCTTAAGTAAATTCAAAGGTATTGAAATCATACCATGCATAATATCTGACCATAGTGCACTGAAATTCGAAATTGATGGCAAAATATATTCTAAAACTTGTATAAATACATGAAAATTAAATAACAGCCTTTTGAACAACCAGTGGGCTACAGATGAAATTAAAGAATAAATATAGCAATACCCACAATTCATTGAAATTATACAAACAACATACTATAATCTGTGGGATGCAATGAAAGCAGTTTTAAGAGGGAAATATATAGCAATAACTGTCATATTAAGAAAACAGAATGAGCACAAATAAACAAACTAATGCTCCATCTCAAGCTTTTAGAAAAAGAAGAGCAAGATAAACCCAAAGCTCATAGGAGACAGGAAATTGTAAAGATTAGAGCAGAAGTCAATGGAATTGAAACTAAAAAAAAAAAATAGAAAGAATTAGTGACTCAAAAAGCTGGTTTTTTGAGACAATAAAAAAAATTGACAAACCCCTACCTAACCTTATCGAGAGAAAGAAAGAAAAAACCCAAATTCATGCAATAAGAACTGAAAAGGGAGAAATCACTACAGATCCCATGGAAATTAAAAGGATCATGAATACCTACTTTGAAAATCTCCATTCACATACATTGGAAAACACAGGAGAAATGGACAGATTTCTAGAAACATATAAACTCCCAAAGCTCAACCAAGAAGAGATACCAATTTTGAACAACCCAATATCAGCTATTGAAACTGAAAATATAATTAAAAACTTACCAACAAACAAAAGCCCAGGTCCTGATGCATTCACAGCTGAATTCTACAAGAAATTTAGAGATTTGATGTCAGTACTCTTTAAACTCTTCAGTGAAATTGAGAAAAAAGTAATCCTCCCTAAATCATTCCTGGAGGAAAGTATTACTCTCATACCAAAACCAAAGAAAGAACCAATCAAAAAAGACAAATATAGGCCAATCTCACTAACGAACAATGATGCAAAGATTCTCAACAAAATGCTGGCAAATACAATGCAGCAAATCATCAAGAAGGTTATACATCATGACCAAGTGTGGTTCATTCCAGCAATGCAGGCATGGTTTAACATACACAGATCAAAAAATGTAATTTACCACATCAACAGAGCCAAAAACAAAAGCCACATGGTCATCTCAAAACATGCAGAAAAAGTTTTCAACAGTGTCCAACACATGTTAATAATAAAAACCCGTCAGAAACATGGAATAAACGGTGTCTACCTCAACCTTATAAAGACCATCTATGAAAAACCAACAGCCAACATTATACTAAATGGACAAAAACTGAAAGCTTTCACTTTAAAATCAGTAACAAGCAAGGGTGCCCACTCTCACCACTCCTTTTCATTATATTTCTAGAAACACTAGTCAGGGCAATCAAACAAGAGAGAAATGAAAGGAATAAAGATAGGAAAGGAAGAAGTTAAATTATCACTACTTGCAGATTACATGATTCTCTCTATATAGAAGACCCAAAAAACTCCATTAAAAGACTACTAGAGGTATTAAGCAAGTTCAGCAGTGTAGCTGGATACAAAGTCAATGCTCAAAAATCAATAGCATTCCTATACACAAACAAAAAACTCATTGAGAGAGAAATTATGGAAATATTGCCCTTTACAATAACATCTAAAAAAATGAAATACTTAGGAATAAACCGAACTAAAAATGTACAAGACCTATATGCTGAAAATTATGCTATGCTGAAAAAGGAGATTGAAGAGGATATTAGAAAATGGTAGGATATTCCATGCTTTTGGTTAGGAAGAACCAACATATTGAAAATGGCCATACACCCAAAACTGTTATACAGGTTTCATGCAATCCCAATCAAAACACCATTGACATACCTCACAGATCTAGATAAAATACTATTCAAATTCATTTGGAAACTGAAGAAACCTAAAATAGCAAAGGTAATTCTAGGCAACACGGCATCTCAATTCCTGACTTGAAACAGTACTATAAAGCCACAGTGATAAAATCAGCTTGGTACTGGCAAAGAAATAGACCTGAGGATGAATGGAAGAGATTAGAAGATACAAGCACAACTACAAAGACGCTCAGCCACCTGATATTTGACAAAGGGGCTAAATATGTCCACTGGAAGAAAGAAAGTCTTTTTAATAAATGGTGTTTGAAAAAGTGGCTCTCTATATGCCAAAGACAGAAACTAGATCCATGAATATCACCATGCACAAAACTAAAGTCTAAATCGATCAAAGACCTGAATATTAAAACAGAAACACTAAATCTACTGGAAGACAAGGTAGGTAGAAGTCTTGGAGACATAGGGGTAGCAGAGAATTCATGAACAAAATGCAAACTGCATGGGAAACACTTCAAAGAATCAACAAATGGGATCTCACATTATTGAAAATTTTCTGCACTTCAAAGGAAATCACCAACAGAGTGAAAAGAAACCCCACAGAATGGGAAAGAATTTTATCCACCAACTCCTCAGACAAAGGACTTATGTCCAGAACATATAAAGAACTGAAAAACATCAAGCCCTCCAAATTCAAAGACCCTCTCCAAAAATGGGCATCTGAGATGAACACACAGTTCTCAGAGAAAGATATACAAATGGCAAATAAATACATGAAGAATTGTTCACCATCACTGATCATTAGAGAAATGCAAATTAAAACAACATTGAGATTCTACCTCACTCCAGAAAGAATAGCTGCCATCAAGAAATCAACTGATAACAAATGTTGGCGAGGCTGCAGGGAAAAAGGAACACTGCTCCACTGTTGGTGGGAATGTAGACTGGTGCAACCATTATGGAAATCCATATGGAGAATTCTCAGAAGACTAGGATTGGAAGCCCCATTCAATTCAGCTATCTCCCTCCTGGGCATTTTCCCCAAAGAACTGAAAAGTTCATATCACAGTGATATATGTGCACACATGTTCATATCTGAACAATTTGTGATTGCTAAATCCTGGAAACAACCAAGATGCCCATCAACTGCAGAGTGTATGAAAAAGATGTGGCATTTTTATACAATGGAATATTACTCAGCTATAAAAAAGGATGGTCTTGAGGCCTTCATAGGTAAATGGAGACAACTAGAGACTATGCTCATTAGTGAAATAAATAAGAATCATATTTATAAATGTCATATTGTGTCTCTGGTGTAAAAAGTAAAGAAGAACTAGAAGTGTAATAAAACCGAAATGTGTAATTGCTATTGTAAAAAAGAGAGGAAAATGAAGTGCACTAAGGGATATAACTGCATGTGTGATTGAGTGTGTAAAATAGATGACCATATTGCTGAATCCTTGTGGGATCTTTGAGCAAAACTGTGTGTAGTCTGACTGTTTGTAACACAAGGCAAAAGAAATTTTCTTTTAATTGTCCATAATTATTTTAGGAAAGGAAGTTCAAACCATGTGTCGTACTACTATAAATTAGCACTTTAGCATGTTTTCTTTTTTATTTTAAAGAGAATAAAATATAAGAGGACAGATCAAAGCAGATCAGAACAGAACAATGTAAGCAACACAGCACTTCACAACAAGTCAATTGGATATTAACAGTAGCTATCATAATGTCTCTTTCTTTGAAATAGTTGAGCTTAGCTTTACATGCAATAATGTCAAACATAACAAAGTAGAATAAACAACTAAAGAGAACGGAAGTATTCCAAGGCATTCTGAACCATATAACTTAAGATGAACAATGGCTGCTATATCATCTCATTTTCCATAAAAATTTTGTTTTTACTATCATACATATTAAAATCCGATAAGACACAATGTGATAGAACCAATGGTAATAGAAAAACAAAAGCATGGTAGAACTTCAGAGAAAAATGATATTAAATCAACACTGGCTACCATACTGTTTTGTCTTCAAAGTAACTATTCATATGATCACATATATTAAGGTCAAACAAAACAGAATAAAACCATTTGAACCAATGAATGAAGACATAAGACATCAAAGCAGTATAATGGTGAACCATGATTCCCATAAAAATCTTCTGTACTCTTACCATTTCCTTCACTAGGGAGACTATACGGTATTTATACATGTGAGTTTGATTTATTTCATGTATGAGTATAGATTCAAGATGCACCCATTTATTTATAAATATCTCAATGTGATCATTCTTTATAGCTGAGTAGTACTTCATTGCATAAAGGTACCACAATATTTTTATCCATTCCTCAGTTGATGGGCACTCAGGTTGTTTCCAAGATCTGGCTATTAAAAATTGTGCCACTATAAACATGGGTGCCCATATATCACTGTGGTAAGAGGTTTTCAGATCTTCTGGGAATATGCCTAACAGTGGAATAGCTGCGTCAAATGGGACCTCCATCCCCAGGTTTTGAGGAATCTCCAGATTGACCTCCACCTAGGTTGCAGTGGTCTACAATCCCAACAGTGCCGAAGAGTTCCTTTTTCCCCACAGCCTCTCTGGCATTTGTTGTTGGTAATTTTGTTGATCCTGGCCATTCTTTCTGGAGTGAGATGGTATCTCAATGTGATTTCAATTTGCATTTCTCTAATGACCAACGATGATGAGCATTTTTTCATCTATTTATTTGCCATTAGTATTTCTTCATCTGAGAACTGTGTGTTCATCTCAGATGCCCATTTTTGGATTGGGTCTTTGAATTTCAGGGGTCTGATTTTTTTTTAATTCTTTATAAGTTCTAGACAGAAGTTCTTTGTCTGAGGGACAGTTCACTAAGATTTTTTTCCCAGTTTGTAGGTTTTCTTTTCACTTTGCTGGAGATTTCTTTGGAAGTGTAGAAACTCTTTAATAAGACATGATACCAGTTATTGATTCTGGGAAGTATTTCCCATGCAGTTTGGTTCTTGTTCATGAAATCTCTACCTACCCCTATGTCTTCAAGATTTTTACCTACTTTGTCTTGCAAAAGATTTCGTGTTTCTGTCTTAATAGTTAGATCTTTGATCCATTTGGAATTTAGTTTAGTACATGTTGATAGGCATGGGTCTAATTTTAGTTTTCAACATATGGATAGCCAATTTTTCAAGCATCATTTATTAAAGAGACTGTCATTCTTCCAGTGAACATGCTTGACCCCTTTATCAAAGATAAGGTGGTTGAGTGTGTTTGTAGATGTATCTTCTAGTCTATTCCATTAATCTTCAGGTCTGTTTTTATTCCAATACCATGTTGATTTTTTACAATAGCTTTGTAGTATTACTACAAGTTACTGATTGTTATGCTGCCTGCTTTTGCTTTGCTTCTTAGAATTGCCTTTGCTATTCTAGGTCTCTTCTGGTTCCAGATGAATTTTAGGAGTGATTTCTCTAGATCTATGAGGTATGTTAGTGGTGTTTTCATTGGGATTGCATTGAATGTGGGTAACAATTTTGGGAGAATGGCCATTTTTACAATATTTATTCTTCTTACCCATGAACAGGGGATGTCTTTCCATTTTCTGAAGTCCTCTTTGATTTCTTTTTTTAGAGTATTATAATTTACCCTGTACAATTTTTTTACATCTTTTGTTAAATTAATTCCTAAGTATTTCACTGTTTTGGATGCTAGTGTGAAGTGTGTGATTCTTTTATTTCTCTCTCAGTGATTTTGTTGTTAGTGTATAAGAATGCTATTGATTTTTGAGTATTGACTTTGTATCCAGCTACATTGATGAATTTATTTTTTATATCTAGGAGCTTTTCAATGGAGGTTTGGGGTTATCTAAGTAGAGTATCACATCATCTGCACATACTGATAATTAACTTCTTTTTCTATCTTTACACCTTTTATTTATCTCTCTTGTCTAATTGCTCTGGCTAATATTTCCAGTACTATGTTGAATAGGAGCAGAGATAAAGGACATCCTTGTCTTGTGCCTGATTTCAAGGTAATGGCTGTCACATTTTGGCCATTTAATATGATACTGGCTGTTGATTTGTTGTAGATGGCCTTTATCATATTGAGGTAAAGACCATCTATTCAAATTCTCTGTAAGATTCTTATCATGAATGGGTGTTGAATCATGTGATTCTTACTTTTGGCTTTTTTGATATTGTGGATTACATTTATTGATTTATCTATGTTGAACCATCCCAGCATGCCTGGGGTGAATTACACTTGTTCATGGTGTATAATCTTCTTGATGATTTGCTGCATCCTGTTTGACAATATTTTATTGAGAATTTTTGTATCTATGTTCACTAGGGAGATTGGCCTGTAGTTCTCTTTTTTAGTTGGGTCTTTCTCAGGTTTTGGTACTAGAGTGATATTTGCTTCCAGGAATGACTTAGGGAGAATTTCTTCCCTTTCAATTTCATTGAAGTATTTGAGGAGTGTCAGCATTATGGCTTATTTGTATTTCTTGTAGAATTCCACAGTAAATCCATCTGGGCCTGGGCTCTTCTTTGTTGGTAGGGACTTGATCATATTTTCAATTTCATTAATAGAAATTGAGTTATTCAGCAGTTTTACATATTCTTGATCCAGCTTTGGTGGTTTATATGTTTTAAGAATCTGTCCATTTCGTCTGTGTTTTCCAACCTATGAGAGCAGAGGTTTTGAAATAGTTGATGATGATCTTCTGTATTTCCACAGGGTCTGTAGTGATTTCACCTTTTTTCTTTCTGTATTGCATAAATTTGAGTGTTTTCTTTCCTTTTTAAAATTAGGTTGGCTAAGGGCTTATCAATTTTATTTATTGTTTCAAAGAACCAACTCTTTGATTCATTGATTGTTTGTATTGTTTTCTTAGTCTCTACTGCATTAATTTCTGCTTTGATTTTTATAATTTCCACCTTTCTTTTGGCTTGGGGCTTGGCTTGTCCTTCTTTTTCTTGCTGTTTGAGGTGTAATATCAGGTTGCTTATTTGTGCTCATTCTGTTTTCCTAATATGAGAACTCAGTGCGGTAATTTTTCCTCTGAGGACTGCTTTCATTGCATCCCACAGTTTCCAGTAAGTTGTATTTGTATTTTCATTTGCTTGGAGATATTAATTTCTTCTCTAATCTCCTCTATGACCCAGTGATTGCTCAAGTGTATTATTTAATTTCCATGTGTTTGTGGGGTTTGTGCAGTTACTTTTATCATTAATTTCCTGTTTCATGGCTCTATGATCCAATAACATGTATGGGATAATTTCAAATCTTTTGCATTTACTTAAATATGTTCTGTGGCTTAGTATATGGTCTATTTTAGACAATATCCCATGTACTGATGAGAAGAATGTATATTCTGATGTTGTTGGGTGAAATACTCTGTATATGTCTATAAAACCCATTTCTTCAAGGATGTGATTTAGTTCTGTTATTTCTTTGTTGATTTTCTGTCTATTTGATCTATCCCTTTGTTTCAGTGGTGTGTTAAGGTTTCCTATTATAATTGTGTTATTGCCTTTTTGATTTTTCATTTCTGTTAATACTTACTTGTGTAGTTGGGCCCTCTGGAATTTGGTGCATATATATTTAAGATTGTTATCTCTTCCTCTTGCACTTTTCCCCTAACTAGTATGTACTGACCTTTTTTATCTCTTCAGACCATTGTTGGTCTGAAGTTCATATGGTCTACAAAGAGAATAGCTACCCCTGCTTATTTTTAAGTTCCTGTTGTATGGAATATTGTTTTTCATCCTTTGATTTTCAGTCAGTGAGCTTCCTTTTGGGATTAGATGGGTTTCTTGTAGACAGCATATGGTTGGACATTGTTTCTTGATCCATTCTGCCAGTCTCTTTCTTTTAATTGGTGAATTGAGGCCATTTACATTAATGATTATAACTGTCATATATTGGTTTATTGTTCACATTTTATCTTTCTGATGTTTTATCTTATCTTTCCATTCTTTTTAATTGTCTGTCTTGCTTAGTGTTTTTTCCTATGTGTATCAAGAATGTCTTTCAGTATTCTTTGTAGGTTTGGTTTGGTGATCATGAAGTTCTTCAGCTGTTCTTTGTCATGGAAGTATCTTATTTATCCATCCAATTTGAAGGACAGTTTTGCTGGTTACATCAGTCTGGGTTGGAAGTGGTTTTCATTTAGGATCTCAAACACTTCACTCCATGCTCTTCTTGATTTCATTGTTTGTGTTCAGAAGTCTGCTGTGATTCTGATGGGTTTTCCTTGATAAGTAATCTGTCTTTTCTCTCTAACAGCTTTTAATATTCTCTTCTTATGCTGGATTTCTAGGATGGTGATTATTATATGTCTGTGTGTAGTTTGTTTTGGTTATGGCTATTTGGAGTTCTACATGCTTCACTAATCTGTATGTCAGTTTCCATACTCATGTTTGGAAATTTTTCAGCTATTTCTTCTGTTATTAACCTCTTGATATCATTTGTGTTGTCCCCTTTTTTTCATTTATCCCTATTAATCTTATGTTGTTTTTCTTTGCATCATCTTGCAGCCATTTAGTTGTTATTTCCTGATTTCTTGTTGTTTTTAAAAGATCTTTCCTTTCCTGTTCACTAGCTGCAATCTTATCTTTGAGGTCTGAGATTCTATCTTCACTTTCGTTGAGGTGGTTTTTGCGCCTTTCAATCATTTGTGATTTCCTGTATCTCTTTGAATCTGCTTCATGTATTCTGTTTGTTTCTTAAACTGTTCATTCAGTGCTTTGTTCCTCTAATTTTTTAGCTGTGTCTTCTTTGGATGCTTTCAGTATTACTTTCACTACTTTTATAATTTCTTCTTTTACCTGGGAGACTATTTCTGATTTGAGTTCCCTCATAGCTTTCTATACTTGCTTCTTTATTTCAGTTGGTATAATTTCAGGCATTTCAGGTGTATGGCTAGTATTTTCTTCTATGTACATGGCTCCTAGATTTTCTTGGGATGGGCTGGAGGTTTGAGATTGCATTTTGGTCTTTTGTTTTGTCATTTTCCTATATTTCTGTGTTTCCAGTGATGTTCCAAACTTTCCCTTGGTGTGTTGGAAATCACCTCCTGTGCACTCTGCTACTGGGACTCACTTAGCTTTGGCTCTCCTTGTGTGGTGGGCCTGGTTCCCTGGTTGAAATAGGTCACTGGGCGTGGTCTACTCAAGTCTATGTAATCTCAGGAGCTTAGTGCAGCATCCTAAGGGGGGTGCTCATGCACCCAGCTGCCTAGATTGATGGTCCCAAGCTTTTCCGGTCCTGCTCTGGTGAGCTGCAACAAACCTCGTGGCGGTGGTACAGGCCTGGCTCCCCTTTTGGTGGGTCTTGCTCCCCTGGTTAAATGAAGGTTGCTAGGTGCAGTTTACTCAAGCCTGTGGAACTTCTGGAGCTTAGTCCAGTGTCCTAAGGGGCTGGAGTCGCACCCAGCCACCAGGATCGATGGTCCCAAACATTTCCGGGCCTGACCTGGTGAGTTGCAACTCACCTCATGGCACGGTGCTGTCTTCTCAACTAGCAATTTTATGATGCTAATTTTTTTTTGAACTTGGTATTATTCTACCCTTTTTTTCTATTTTTCTATTTTTCTATTTTCTTTAATTTTCTTGTCTGTTTGAAAAAAAAGGGAACAATATGCAATATAACAATCATTGTTGTGTTTCTTTTATTCTGTTTTGAAAACGTATATTGTTTGGGGTTTGTTGTTGTTTATCTCTTTTGCTTTTTGTTTTTCTTTTGAAAATAAAAAAGAAGAACTAATTCTGTGATTCATTTATTATTTGTATTGGTTTTTTTAGTTTTCATTGCATCAATTTCTGCTCTTATCTTCAAAATTTCATACCTTCTTTGGGATTTGGGTTTGACTTGCTCTTGTTTCTCTAGAAGTTTGAGATGCAATGTTAGAGTGTTTATTTGTTTTCATTCCATTTTCCTGACGTGGAAATTTACCATCATAAATTTGGACAGGTTTCATTGTGTCCCACATGGCCATGTATGTTGTACTGCATTTTCATTTGCTCAGAAATATTGTTTAATTTATTCCTTAATTTCCTCTGTGACCCACTGGTTATTTAGGAGAGTATCATTTAATTTCCATGTGTTTATGGAGTTCTTGTGGAATTTTTGTCATTAATTTCCAATTTTATTGTGTTAAGGTCAGATAAAATGCATGAGATTATTTTGGTTCCTTTGCATTTACTTAAGCATGTTCTGTGGGGTAGTATAGGGTCTATTTTAGAGAATGACCCACAGATAGCCTAGAAGAATGTGTATTCTGTTGTTGAGTGGAGCACTGTATGTATCTATTAGGTCCATTTGTCCACAAATTGAATTCAATTCTATTATTTGTTTGCTGGCTTTTTCTTTACAATATTTGTTTCTTTGTGTGAATGAGATGTTAAAGTTCTCATTATTTTCCCATTTGATTTTTCACATCTATTAAGATTTGCCTCACAGTCATCTCAATTCCTGACTTGAAACAGTACTATAAAGCCACAGTGATAAAATCAGCTTGGTACTGGCAAAGAAATAGACCTGACGATCAATGGAACAGATTAGAAGATGCAAACACAACTACAAAGACACTCAGCCACCTGATATTTGACAAAGGGGCTAAATATGTCCGCTGGAAAAAGGATAGTCTCTTTAATAAATGGTATTGGAAAAATTGACTCTCTACATGCCAAAGACTGAAACTAGATCCATGCATATCACCATGCACAAAACTAAAGTCTAAATGAATCAAAGACCTCAATATTAAAACAGAAACACTAAATCTACTGGAAGACAAGGTAGGTAGAAATCTTGGAGACATAGGGGTAGCAGAGAATTCATGAACCAAACACAAACTGCACGGAAACACTTCAAAGAATCAACAAATGGGATCTCACATTATTGAAAAGTTTCTGCACTTCAAAGGAAATCACCAACAGAGTGGAAAGAAAACCAACAGAGTGGGAAAGAATTTTAACCAGCAACCCCTCAGACAAAGGATTTGTTCCAGAATATATAAAGAATTGAAAAACATCAAGCCCCCCAAATTCAAAGACCCTCTCCAAAAATGGGCATCTGAGATGAACACACAGTTCTCAGAGAAAGATATACAAATGGCAAATAAATACATGAAGAAATGTTCGCCATCACTGGTCATTCAAGGAATGCAAATTAAAACAACATTGAGATTCTACCTCACTCCAGAAAGAATAGCTGCCATCAAGAAATCAACTGATAACAAATATTGGCGAGGCTGCAGGGAAAAAGGAACACTGCTCCACTGTTGGTGGGAATGTAGACTGGTGCAACCATTATGGAAATCCATATGGAGAATTCTCAGAAGACTAGGATTGGAAGCCCCATTCAATCCAGCTATCTCCCTCCTGGGCATTTTCCCCAAAGAACTGAAAAGTTCATATCACAGTGATATATCTGCACCTATGTTCATAGCTGCACAATTTGTGATTGCTAAATCCTGGAAACAACCAAGATACCCATCAACTGCAAAGTGGATGAAAAAGATGTGGCATTTTTATACAATGGAATATTACTCATCTATAAAAAAGATGATCTTGAAGCATTCATAGGCAAATGGAGACAACTTGAGACTATCGTCATTAGTGAAATAAATAAGAATCATATTTATAAATATCATATTGTATCTCTAGTGTAAAAAGTAAATAAGAACTACAAGTGTAATAAAACCAAAATGTGTAATTGCTATTGTAAAAGAGAGAGGAAAAGAAAGTGCTCTAAGGAATATAACTGCATGTAAGTTTGAGTGTGTAAAATAGATGACCATACTGCTGAATCCTTGTTGGATCTTTGAACAGAACTGTTTGTAGTCTGACTGTTTGAATATTTACTATGTACCCTTTAACTTTGTAACTTGAACAACTACATCCAAGATGACAATACATAATTTACAAATTACTGATTTCTTAGTGGAGCTTTTTCTCATTCTCCTTTTTCTTTCTTTCTTTTAGAATTCTGTATTATTGCTACCCTTTTTGTTTTGTTTTTCTTCTCTTTAAATAAAATTTTTAAAATGTATAATTGCTATTGTAAAAAAAGAGGAAATAGGAAGCGCTATAAAAGATATAGCTGCATGTATGTTTAGATGTGTGGGATTGATGGCCATATTTCTAGGTTCTTGTTGGATTGTTGAACAGATATGTTTGCACTCTCACTGGTTTAGTGCCTAGTTTGTGTGCTTTAATCCTGTAACTTGAATAACTATTTCTAAAAGAACAATGTATAAGGTATCAACTAGTGAATTCTTACTCTTTCTTCTTTTCTTGAAATTCTGTAATATTTCTACCTTCTTCCTGTTTTTTTTCTCTTTAAATAAAAAAATGAAAAAAATTTGCCTCACATAGTTGGGTGCTCCCATATTTGGTGCATATCTATTTGTGATTATTATCTCTTCCTCTTGAAGTTTTCCCCTAACAAATATCCAGTGGTCTTCTTTATCTCTTTTGATCATTCTTGGTTTTAAATTGACATTGTCTGCAAACGAATAGCTACCCCAATTTCTTCCAAGTTCCTGTCATATGAAGTATTGTTTTCCATCCTTTGACTTTTAGTCTATAAATTTTGTTTTGAGTTAAATGTGTTTCTTGTACACAGCATATTGATGGATTTTGTTTCTTAATATACTCTACCAGTCTGTTTCCTTTTATTGGTAATTTGAGACCATTTACATTGATGTATAAAACTGATATGCACTGACTTATCCCTATTGTGTTATCTTTCTGTTGTTTTTCTACTTTTTGTTTAATTGTTTGCCCTGCTTAGAGGTTTCCTTCTGCTGTAGTTACTGGAATTGTGGTTATCTTTGTCTCTTTCTAAAGTATCTTTCAGTACTGTTTGTAATACTGGTTGGTGGTCATGAAATTTGCAGTTATTCTTTTCATGTAAGTATCTTATTCTCCATCAATTTTTAAAGACAATCTTGCAGGGTACATCAATCTGGGTTGGAAGTTGTTTTCTTTCAGGATTTGAAATACTTCAAGGTCTTATTCACTTGAAGTTTTGTGTTGAGAAGTCTGTCATTACTCTGAGGCTTTCCTTTGTAGGTGATCTGTTTCTTTTTCTCTGACAGCTTTCAGTATACCATTCTTGTTCTGAATTTCTGAGATCCAAATTATTATACGCCCAGGTGAAGATTTATTTTGGTTATAGCTAACTGGGGTTTTACATGCCTCACTTATCTGGATATCAGATTCTTTCCCATGCTTGAAAATTTGTCTGCTATTAGTGCTGTAAATAGTCCTCTTATGTCATCTGTGTTGACCTGTGCTTCTGCATTGACACTTACAGTCTTATATCATTTCTCTTTGCATCATCTTGAGCTGTTGAATTGTTTCCTGATTCCTTGTTATTTTTAGGATTTTTTTTTCTTTCATGATCATAAGCTTCCATCCTGTCTTCAAGGTCTGAAAATGTCTTTTCAGCTTAATTCAAATGGTTTTGCTAGCTTTTGATGGAATTTTTAAATTCCTCAATATCCCTTTGAATGTGTTTCTTGTGTTCTAATTCTGTCTTATATTGTTCATTCAAGGTTTCCATCAATTTCTCATGTTCCTCTATATTTTTATCTAGATCTTCTTTAGTACACTTAACTTTTTTTGATAATTTTGTCAATTCTTTTTTACCTGAGATATTATTTCTGATTTGATTTCCTATACAGCTTCATGGAGTTTTTTCTTTACTTCAGTTGCTATTATTTCAGAAATTTCAGTTGTGTGATTTCCAATGTCTCCCATTTCAGTGTTTTCCGGGTTTGTTCTTGGTAGGCTGGAAGACTGAGATGAAATATTGCTCTTTTGTTTTGTCAGTTTCGTCTGTGGCCTGTGTGGGTGGCTGGATTATACTGGGAGGGTGAACTGGGCAAAGCTTTGATCCCCCAATATCTATGTGGCTAGGTGGGGCACATAGACACTGAGCTATGTGTCTGGAGCCTTGAGCTGTGATGTGCAGAGCTCAAAGATGTCAGGAGCTGTTGGTTAAGCTGGTCACTCCCTGATGGATGGTTCTGGGGCTCTGGACTGAGAAGAGCTTGGATCTCCATGCTGCTAGCAGGGATGCACCCCCAGAGTATGGCACCAGGGTCTTGTACCTAACTGGGTGGATTTCAAAACTTTTGGGACTCATGCAGTTACCCAGAGCTTAGCTCTGTAATGTGGTGCTTTTTGCTTGGTTGGGAGTCCAGAGCCTCCAGGACCATGTGACTAGCTGTTCTGCACCTCCAGAGTATGGTGCTGGGGACTTGTTCCTGGCTGAGAGGAGATCAGAACCCCTGGAACCCATGGGCTAACTAGGATGCACCCCTGAACTTTAATGCTGGGACCTTGTGTTATGATGTGTGGAGCTTCAAATCTCCAGGCCCTGTTAGCTAGGCTGGTTGCTCTGTGGTGCATGGCTCTTTGCTCTGGGTTAGGCAGGGCTCAGTGCCTCTATGACCTGTGAGGCTGGCTGGGGATTCTCCTAATGGATTGAGCTGGGATGCTGTGCTGTACAGAGTTTGTATGCCCTGTGCAGGTAGCAGTGATTTACCCCTGACGTTTGGCCTGTAATTTTTATTTAAAGGACAATAAAACAAGCAAAATGAAACAGCATAAAGATAATCAAAACAAAACAATGCAAATGATACAGTATTTCAAAGCAAGAAAATAAGAAATCAACAAAGGTTACCATAATGCAGCTTATTGTCTTCAAAACAGCTGTCCATACCATGAGACATAGTAAGAATCAATACAAAACAGAATAGAACCAATAAAAAAAAAATATACACAATAAAGAACTTCAAGACAAGATAATAGTGCATGCAAAATCGCTACAATAATATATCTTGCTATCTTTATCATTGCTGCCCATGCCATTGGATATAATAAAATCAATCAAGACACAACAGAGTAAAATCCAACCCAATAAAACACTGAAAATGGGACAACCCACTCAGGACACCTTGTGTCTCTCTCTCAATAAATATTTCT
The DNA here is from genome assembly GCA_004027455.1 of Hydrochoerus hydrochaeris. Lineage (NCBI taxonomy): Eukaryota > Metazoa > Chordata > Mammalia > Rodentia > Hydrochaeridae > Hydrochoerus > Hydrochoerus hydrochaeris. The sequence goes on from PVLA01016705.1 coordinate 18,160, forward strand.
GCTCTTAACCTCCACTATTTCTCAAATTCATTCTTCAATTTTAGAGAACATGAACTCATTCCACACATAGTAGTAGGTCAGGGATTTCATTTCCCTATATCATTTGGAGGTCCCACCAACATCATTGGACAGAAGTAAGAGTTTGCCTTTTGTTTCAACACTCTTGACTGGGACTCATTTAGGTAACAAATTTTTAAAATAATTTTTTAAAATTTCATTTAAAGAGAAAAAAACAAAATAGAAAAAAGGGAAGAAACAATACAGAATTTCAAAAAAATAAACAGTGAGAAATCACTAGTTGATAAATTACATATTCTCTTCTCAATTATTGTTGTTCAAGTTACAAAATTAAAGCATACAAAGTGGCAATTCAAACAGTGAGGCTGCAAACAGTTCTATTCAAAGATCCAACAAAAACTTAACAACATGATTATCAATCTTACACACTTAAACATACGTGCAGTTATATCCTTTAGAGTGCTTTCTTTTCCTTCTTTTGCTTTTTAAGTCCATTATCTGTTTAGTTATATCATTTTTCAACTTTCAACTTATCTGTTTTGTTGTTATTTACTTTTTATTATTTATTTACCTTTATTTTTTTATTATTTTGAAGGTACATTACACACCTGGGCAACTCAATGCCAAAGTACCTTACTCTTTGGAAAGCATTCTTAAGCACTGGAAGATGTTTGACTTTCCAGTGTTGAAAAAGATCCAATATCTCTGCACATATGTGAAAGGCTCTTACCTAGTATAAATTACCCTACAATTATAGTGGTTATCTAACATGGCATAAGGTCAAAGCAGGTGCACTTAACACTTCCTCCTTCTTCTTCAGCCCTGATTGAAACTCCCTTTCCTGTTTGCATGCACAGAGAATTCCAACTGCTTCCTCACATGTCATCAATATCCAACCCATGCTCCACTCCCAATAAGAGGTCATATAACACTCTGCCTCTCTGTATCCCATCAAATGAGACAGCCCTGCAAACATAGGCTCTTTTCCACATCCTCAACAAAACTGTTTTTTTTTTTACTTTTCACTTCTCTACTGTGTCAGAAAACTCTAACAATGTACATGGTGTACCTACCCCTTACAGGCAAAATGGAATGCAGAGGGAAGTAATCATTATGACATTTTTTACAACTAGAGGTATAGTATAAAAAAGGAGGGAAAAAGGTCAGAATTGTTCAGACATTTTTGTACTGATGAATACTCCTTATTTATATTCTAAGTGTAAATATGAGCCACCACAAAACTCTGTACCTCAAGTCATTTACAACCCCTGAGATCACTCCTTCCAAACTTTTGGACTCAGGTCAAAAGAGCCTTAATCAAATCTGCACCCACCATTACTGAACCTGAGGTTCCTCTGCTTGCCCTTCCAGTCTTAAGGATGAGGCTTCTAGACTATCTGTAATCCAGGCCTCTACAGGGGTGTACCCATCATTAGCTGAGTTTATGCAAGCTCCTCAAGGACAATATCCTTTAGAGGAAGTATATGAATAATCTGGGACTTCCAGAATTCAAGTGCCTTTTTCTCTCAGGGAATTAAAGCAGATTAAATTAGACCTTGGAAAATTTTCAGATGACCCTGATAAGTACAGTGAGGTCTTTAGAGGATTT
>PVLA01016706.1:0-19786 GCA_004027455.1 Hydrochoerus hydrochaeris
TCATGCTGGTCTGCAGCATAATACAGGAAGAAGTAGATCTCTCTAGTTAGGCAGCATTTGCAGATAACTGCCAGATGGTTGACGTGATGTAAGCAATAGCTTGATAATCGAACAAAGGATTAAGAGAGGTCAGTTAAGGGAAGACAAATGAAGTGGACCCAGAAAGGGAAGAGTTGTGAGAGGGAACGAATTAAGTCTGGACCACAGGCCAAACATGGTGCTGTTTGTGGTGTTTGTCATCATGGTCTCTGTAGAAACATCTCCCAATTGTACAGCCACACAGTGGGTCAGAGCAGCAGAATTTACTGACTTGTTGAACTTTCAAAGGTGTTAGGGACTAGCAGTCACACTAAACTTGAATTGTGGCTTCTAAGAAATAATCCCAGCATCAACAGAAGTGAATGCCTGAACAGACAGTGCACTAAGGTGAAAAGATTTATTCCCAGTGGTGCTTCCATGTTGGTAAGCAGGGAGAAGAAATGGCTGGAGTGACCTGTAAGGTTGGCTCCGGGGTTTGAAGAAGGCTTATGCAGAGTCTAAGCCATGCTGTCTTCTCTTTTCAGTAGGATAGACTTGATGATGAGAGCCAGAATGACGTGCATCACAAGCAAGAGTAGGACACTAAAGGGAAGCAGTAGAGAGACTTTTCTCTGTGTGTGATCCTGGACCCGTCACTTACTGTATCTGTGCCTTACTTGCTCCTTTTGTCAAGTAGAGATACGAATTGTCATCATCTCCTAATGGAGTTGGATGATTTAAGCCAAATACACAGATAAAGTGTTAAAAACTGGGCCTGGCACCTCCTGTTTGTCTAAGCATCTAGAATAGTGCCTGACATTTTATAGAACTCAGAAAAAATCTGTTGAATGAATGTGTATGTGTCAGCTGTTATGCAGAAACAAGGCTATGCCAGCTGATACCATGTAGATACACACCAGCATTGCTAGTAAAGAAAGCTGCATCTTTTAGGTTTTTGGTGGTGTGTATACAGGCATTAAAATTAGCTAGGTAAGGTATACATTGGGCTTCATGTAGCGCTGGACTTATACCAAAAGCTGTGTATGTGTGTGTCATGGTCTGTTATGGATCGATTCTAAAACCTCATGTGTCTAAATGACACTTTGGAGAATTCTCTAAGGGCTTCTAGCACTGTTTCGATCCTCTGTAGTGTTCCTTAACATTTATTATAGACGTGTATATGTTACTCATACACATGTGCGAGCTCTCAGGGGGCAATGGTGCCATGCATAAAGTACATGGTTAATAAATTTTAGATGATGAAGATAGATACGCTTTCAACAAATCAGGAAAAACCCTTGGATCACAATAAGAAGTACTTGCTTAGAGTGTGTGTATTAGAGAGATGTTACATGTTGACCTACCTCTTGGCCTCAGGGAGACAGAGAAAGGAACCTTCTAATCACCTATGGCATCTGACTCCAGTTTTGCAAGCCTGTGATGGACTCCAGACCCTAGGCATTGACCTGATACTCATCATGACTCAAAGAGGCATGAGATGAGTCTCTGCCAGCAAAGCACCACAGTCAGGCTGTGGAGCTGAGTCAGGAGCAAGCTGAAAACCTAAGAAGGTAGAAGGCAGTTGGTGCTATGAGCCAAATGATGGCTCATATGCGTGTCAGAAGGGGGGACGTAGCCTGTGAGCTGAGCAAGTGGAAGTTTTATCAAAAGTACGCAAGCAGCAGCCACAGCATATACAGAAACAGACGGGACTTGCCTCTTTGGCGTGGCTGTTCTCAGTTTGTTTCACCGAGGTCTAATATGGGCTGTAAGGCCCAGTTCCCTCTTTTTACTACAAACAACCTGGAATTGGAGGCTGAGCTGAACCTGGAGTCTGCTCTGTTTCTGCTTTGCTAGCTGCATGTAATCTGGCCATTAAGACCACTTACATTTGAAAAACCCATCTGCCAGTCTTGATTTCCCTACACGCAGAAGTCAAAGTGCCTATTTCCTAGGAGCTGTTGTATTAATGAGGTAACAGGTAGCACCATTATTAGGTGGGTTGAACGTGAGTGGAGAAGGACACTCAGAAAACAGCTATATCAGGTGCTCACCTGTATACCTTTACCACCCACAGTGCTGTGGAATCTTCCCATCCTGCGACTTCAGTGCATCTCAGGAAAATTTCCTGAATTTGCAGCCATTTCCTATAATTTGCCAATATTAAAAAGTCTGCCTCACTCAAAAGACATTTAAAGTGTTTCCCTTCTACCTTTCGGGAGTCAGAACAGCAGTGCAGAAGCGCGAATGTCTATATTCTGTCTGTCTCTCTCTATATATATCTCACATATTTTTGTCCCCTATATATTTATGTATATATTTTTATTTTGTCCCTTCTTCACCTCTTTACCTCCTTTGCTCTCCTGACTCCTCCAGAGTTGAGGTCAGGAGGGGAGATTGGACAAGTAGGCAGAGCTTTTTGCATATGTAATGTTTGGCTCCCTCATGGCTGCCATGGCTTGTGTCGTGGCTGCCACGTGGCCTATGTCGTGGCTGGCCTTCTTGAGGGGACATCTTTGTGGTCCTTTACCTGAGGTAATCCCACCTCAGAGACTTTACAAGGATCTTTTCCTGATACCCTGTCTTGCTGACCTCTGGGTCTTGTCCTCGGCCTCCTTGTCTGGCCAATAGCCAACCAGTTTGCGTGGACTCCTTTTTGGGGGAACTTAGCTGCGTTCTGAGCTACTCTTTGGCCCTATGGAAAGTTTAACAACCTGCTTTGCCAGTCTTGGCCCTGCTGCCTGCTCTTCCCATGCTGCCATCCTTGCAGTTACAGCCCATTTCCTGCTTCTCCAAGGGGAGGTGCAAAAGTCCCGCAAGGTGTCCACAGCCCCTTATGCATTGTCCACAAACAGTGCAGGGCAAGCCTGAGGGCTTGCGCAGCTCTGCAGCGGCTCCCTGGGCCACGCCATGCTCTTTCTTTGTCTTGTGAGCACCCTCACCTTTCTGAGGGTTTTATCCTACACCTCAGGGAAGCCCAAGGGGAAGCTCTTTTAACTTTTATCCATGGCTCCCCCTTCAAAACCTGTCTCCATTGAGCCCTGATGTGAGTTGGGACAGGCTAGTTTGGCAGCTGAGTAGCAGGTCCTGAGAGGATGGGTCTTGTGCTTAATTTTAGAAAGGGGGTATTTCTCCCCAAATGTGTTTAGTTTTGAGTGCACAGGAAGAGTCCACCTCTGGTCGTGGTGCAGTGCCTGGGATACGGTAAACCTCCAAGGAATGTTGGCCCTTCCGGGTCCGTAGCTACCCTTTTCTTTTTTGGCTTCAGTGTGAGAAACAGGGTTTATAGTGAACCCTGCTCTGCTTGCCGCTTGGGGCTGTGAATGCGACGAAGGTATTTATTGTAAGTCTGTTTTATTTTTACATTTTAGCCTCAACAGAATGGGATCTCTCCACGCATGTTCAAGGCCTTTGTCAGCAAGAGCCACCCAGAATTCTCCTCTAACAGACAACAAGATGCCCAGGAGTTTTTCTTGCACTTGGTGAATCTTGTAGAGGTGAGTCTTTGGAAAAGCTTGGAGGGACTGTGAGAAGTGCTTAGCACCGGCCTCCTCCTCTCTGGCTTGAGCAGATCCCAACACGTCTCCACCTCCGTCTCTGGTCTCTCACTGGGCTCCTAGTAGCTCTCTCTGCTCTGTCCACTTGATGCAATGGCTTCTCACGCCCTGGGCTCCAGGTGCTGGTGGATCTCTCTGTACTTCTGTTAATCTGTGCACAGGTGGGAATGCTTGTTAGTTAATTCACTGGCTAATTTTTTGGGTCTCTGGATAAAGCCCTTTGAGAGCACCACGGGGTATGTGATGTCCTCCTGCTACCCCCTTGGAGATGATCACACTTTGCTCACAATGAAGTTGAATCACATTAAACACTGTGTTTTTTAAAAAAAAACACAGGAGAATTTCTGCAAAACCTTTTTTACTTCTTTAACCACCCCCTCCACCATTATAAGAGTATTCTTTGTGGAAACATAAAGGAGAAAATCATCTCTCCCCCCATAATAGCAACTCAAACTACTGGTGAACATTTTGGTGTCTGACCTTCCTAGTTGTTTCGCAGGTTATATGTGTGTTTTCTGTGTGTTGTTTTCAAAGCAGTGATTTCTCCTAACCTGCTGTGAGCACACTGCCACATCATTGCATCTTCTAATACAGCGGGATTTCTTTTTTACTTGAATATAATTTATACGCATTTATACGATTATATCATCCATGCCTTAACTTTCCCAGGACAATCCTTTATTTTTTCCCTTCTCTCTTTCATTTGGCTACTTTTTCTTCTTTCTTCTCACTCCATATATGTCAGTCCTCGCCATGATTTTTAATGGCTGCATAATATTGCTTCACAGATGAAGCAAAATTTATTTAACCAAGCCCCCAGTTTTGGACGTTGATAAATATCAGTGTTTTGCTATTAAAGTGCTCTGGTGAGCCATCATATCCAAAGGAAATGTTTCGTAAAGCCAGATCTTTAAACTACATTTATAGCTGATGTTATGCTTGCTTTTATTCATGGCAGAATATTCCTATACTAACTAAATATTATCCAACCGTCAGAGAAATCGCATCGGCTCAGAAAACCCAAGTGATGTTTTCCGGTTTTTGGTGGAAGAACGTATTCAGTGCTGCCAGACCCGAAAGGTCCGCTACACCGAGAGAGTAGATTACCTGATGCAGTTACCTGTGGCCATGGAGGCAGCGACCAACAAAGGTACCTGTTCCAAAGCAGAAAAGTCACCATGTGTGACTTCTTATGGGAAACCCTTCATTGGCGATCATAGGGCTTAGCCCTTGAAGGGTGGAATCAGGAGTGGGCTTCACTGAGATGAGAAAATACCTAATTTGTACATCTGTTTTCATCTTTTCCTTAGTTCCCATGTGAGTTCTGAGAAGAATTAAGTGCACTGCCAGATTTATGGGTGGAAACTAATGCTTATAAATTTGGTCAGCTAGTTGGACTGAAGTCGGTGTAATTTGGGTGGAAATTATTGGTAATGATATAGGTAGAAGATTCTTTAGCATCACTGATAAGTTGTGCTGTAAAGTTGATGGGGAATGATCAGAACTGCATTTTTTGTTGTTAGACATTTGATCTGTTTGATTTATTCCTTCCCAGGCAGAACAGACAAATAGGTATTTATCAGAATTAATATATTATCTCAGAAAAAGAAAAAATGGATGCTGGATTGCTCATCTCTTGTAAACTGGTAAACATTTTTGTAAAGCTCAGTGCTTCTTTGGTTATTTTCTTTTCCTCTGTTGGTGGAACTCAATTTATGAGGCTAAATGGGAAGCAGTGGTTATGATGATTTTAAGATACTATTATTCCAACCTTCTATAATAAGCTCACACTGCTTTTGACCAGTTGTCAAATTCTTACCCATTCTAAAAGGTAGAAATAAGGGGGTTGAGTATGTGGTTTGTTTCATTTTTAGAACAAGGTTAATTGCCTCAGGATTACTGATTTATATGTCTACTCTAAATCACAGTGAGAGATTCTTCAGAGATTGACAAATTTGAGAGTAGCTTTGCAAAGGACATTCTGTAGTAAACTGTATATGTATTTGTCACTTTTCTTGGTGGAACAAAATACCTTACACCCACGATTTAAGGGAAGAGAGTTATTTTGGCTCACATTTCAGTCCATAATTGGCAGCTTCCAAAGTAGGATGGCCCAGATGTGTAGCAGAGGAGGAACCGTTCATGGCATGGAGGTGGGGAAGCAGTCAATGGTGTGAAGGCAGTGTCCCCAGTGACCCACCACTTCCGACCAGACCCTACCTCTCGACAGCAAGTGAGCTATGACCTCCATAATCTAATCACCCTTCAAAAGCCCCACCTGTGACCACATGCGGCTTTGTGTCAGGAGCATATAGAAAAAAATCATAACAGTGTTCAAAGAAGTTAAAGCAAGAAGAAGTTGTTAAAGGCAAATGAGAATTACTTGTTTTGATAAATAATTGTTAGACACAAGAATTAATAACAAGTGTTCACTGGTCAGCTTTCCCATTGGTGGAACAAAATACTCAGCACCCATGACTTAAAGGAAGAGAAGTTTAATTTGGCTGATGGTTTCAGGGGATATAGTCCATATTCTTCAACTGGCTCCAAGGCAGAAGCATCATGGTGGAAGGGTGAGGCTGAGCAAAGCTGCTCACGTCATAGAAGCTGGGGAGAGCACAGGGGAGAAGCAAGCCAGTATTCAGCAGTGAGTATTGGTGGATTGATCCAGTGATAAATATAGCCCTACCAGGACTCAGTCACCTCTCTCCAGTCTCTTAATCTAGGCGAGTTGCCAATTGAGATTGACTGGCGAAATTCCACACCCTATCAACTTATGTCTGCTTAAACCATATTTAATTTTCACAAAAGCACAATAACAAGGTCCTTATCCTGACTATTACGCAGTTTACTATCCTGGGTACAGCTAAAAGTGCAACAATCCTTTCCCTAAAGTTTCCATAGTTCCAGCACTACTTCAAAGCCCAAATCCAAAGCCTCTGAGACTGAAGGCAAACTCAAGGCAATAAACCCTTGTAAAATTAAAAAAAAAGAAATTTTATTTTCCCAATAGACAGTGGTATAGGATAAGCATTCTCATTCCCAAAGGGAGGAATTAGGGGGATAGAAAGGAAAAAGCAAGAATGAAACCCAGCAGGGTAAACAGTGTTTCCATGTCCAGCATCTGAGGCACATAGTTGTAATATATAAGTCACAGAAGATATGGGCAGCCTCGTCCTATGGCCTTGCCAGTTGCAAGCCATAGAGTCTCTCTCTTGGGCTGACTTTGCTCACTGCCTACAACTTTTCTTGATGGAGGTTCCACATCCCTGGTATTTCCAGCTTTCAAAGGTCTCCAGTGCAGCTTCCATGTCTCTCCCATAGCTTCATGCATTGTCATCTCAGGGACTCGTGGCAGGGACTCTGATGACCCTGCCATAAATTTCCTGGATCTTCAGGCCTTCATTTGAAATCTGGGTAGAAACCTCCATGACTCCTTAATTCTTGCACTCTGCATGCCTATAGAACCGGAATCATGTGGACAGTGCCGAGGTCTGCTGCCCACTTGAGCTGTAATCAGGCCCCTTGGACCACAAATGCAGTGCTTGGATGACTGAGCATGATGAAATGAATCCTGAGAAATCAGGATTTGTTTCGTTTTATTTTTTCTTCCAGAGTGTAATGAGCATGACCTCTGGTCCAGTTCCCAATAGAGTCCTCATTTGCATGTGGAACCTCATAAGCCTGGCCTTTACTGTTCAGATTTCTAAAAGTATTCTAGTCTTCTGAGATCTTACCAGAGTTGTCCATCAGACTCTGCAGCATCCTATGGCATCTCTGACTCAGTCTCACACCTTTCTAAAGTTCTGTCACAAGCCAGTACCAAAGACATCTGAAACACAGTAGGTCATAGGAACAACCTCATTCTTTACACCAGTTTTCTAAATTGGCCAGTTTTTCCTTTACTGGCACAAAATTCCCAACATCCACTATGTAAAGGAGGAGAGCTTTAATTTGACTCATGGTTCCAGAGGTTTCAATCTATGTCGTTTTGCTGGCACCGAGGCAGGAACATCATGATAGAAGGGCATGGTGGAGCGAAACTGCTCATTTTATGGTGACTAGGAAGCAGAGCACAGAGGAGGAGCACCCAGCATGGAATAAACCATTGCTCACCCACCCCCAACGGAGCCCTGCTTCCTAAGGGCATATTCAGGTCCTGCATTAGTGGGTTAATCTGCTCATGAGTACGGCACCTCCATCATCCATTTATCTCTCCTGGAGTCTCTTTAATCCAGTCAAGTTAAGTTCATGATTAGATGGCATAAAGGTGTCAAGGGTCAGTAACAGGGGTGGCACTACTTCAAAGATGAGCAGACAGTTGCTGGACAGCCCTCCTTACAGAAGTGTTTTCTTTACCTGATTGCAGCGACCTTTGAAGATCGTAGTTCTGAAGGTCCTTTGTCATAGTCACGTTAGACATAAGCATAATAGCCCCTTCTTCACAGCTTCTCAGCTTTATATATTTACCTTTGTTGTTAGACTTTGACAAAAGAGACTCCAGTTGTATTCTAACGATTTTTACAGTTCTGTGCCCTTTAACTTACTGTTTTTTATTATGTTTAGCAGCTTTTTTGTTTAGAAAAGATACTTATAATTTAGTCTCTGGAATTTGGTAGGAACAGCTAATATTAGCATCTTCAGATAAGTAAATCATAAACTGTGGATTAGGGAATGAATTTTAAAAGCTATTCAGAGGCATTGTAGGAACATACACAAGTGCATAGATGTGCCTAAAAGCTGATGCATCGGGGGTGATTTTTGTTTGTTTGTTTGTTGTTTGGTAATATAAAAGAATTGACTGGAGAATCATTCAAAATATATGTAAAAATTTAACTACAGTTAGTTTCCTTTCTTTTGGGAGTTTCATGGCATACTCACTTCTTTTTTCCTTAACATTTGATCATTTAAATGGGAACTGTACAGAGAGTCATGCCAGAGTGGTTCCCCTGATATGTTAGGTGCTGATAGACTTCTGCAAGAAGCTGCCTTGCATAATGTTGGCTGTATTATGGGATGTGAGGTGATGGTTGACTGCAATCCTCATATTTATACTTCTTAGTCCTGTAACACTTGGAATCTGTGACAGTGATCAAAGAAGCTGGTGGACCTAAGTTAGAAAATGTGTAATACTGGGTTTGGTCATTGCCAAGAGCTTAGTGGTAGTTCTTTATATTTTTGTTTTTTCCCTCTTTTTATTTACCATTTTATTTTAGGACATTTTAAAGTTAATAGAATTGTTTCTATTAGTTTTTTTTTGAGTGTTTACGTGTGTATTTCTGATCATTGGCAAGATTTGCTCTCCTGACACAATTTAACACCCCTTTCTGCATCACACAGTGGAGACAGGGAGGAACTGGTCATGGCTTTACAAATGAATTTGTTGGTTGTTGATTGATTTTGACCTTAGGACTCAGTTTCTTAGCAGTGAAGGACCTGGGAAACAGTGAGTCTGTGGATCCTCTTCAGCTAGAGTTCTCTGGTGTGAAGGAGGGTGGTGTTTGGGTCATACCAGGCTCAACCTCTGGACAAATGAAATACCAGGTTCATGTGCCATTTACACACCCGTGATCAGAACTGAGTTCACACTAGCTCCTGTCAGTCCCAAAGGGGAAGAGAAGAGGGAAAAGAAAGAATGACCTGATGCAGGCTATGCATGCAGCTCCAAAGATCACCCCAAGAACAGCATTTTAGCAGGCACATTCAGACAGGGGAAAGGCAAGGAGACCGCCACCCTGCCCAGTCAGAAACCTTTAGGGAAGATTGTCCGAAGCGAGTGTTTTTTATTTCAAGTAGATAAGAGCGATTGGCAGGTGCCAGCTCATTCAGGTACTTTTTCCCCCAGATGAACTGATTGCCTATGAACTGACAAGAAGGGAAGCAGAGGCAAACAGAAGACCCCTCCCTGAGCTGGTGCGTGCCAAGATACCATTCAGTGCCTGCCTTCAGGCCTTTTCGGAACCAGAAAATGTCGACGATTTCTGGAGCAGCGCGCTACAAGCAAAGTCTGCGGGTGTGAAGTGAGTGTATGGTTAGTGGGGTGAGGGGGGCCTTGTGGGGTGTACCGTGCTTCCTGTTCACGTGTGGTAGTGTGCGATTACGATTCATACACCCTATCTGCTGTAGACTTCACTTTCATGAGACCTGTCCAAGAGGAGAGGAGATGCTAGAGCGATGTCTGTTCCCCGCATCTTTTTTTTTTTTAAGAATACCAAATTGCATTTTGTCCTCTATTAAGAAATTGCATTTTATTTTATTTTGGAGAGTGCAGCCAACATTCCTATTCCCCAGTTAGTAAGAATGCATGTTCATGAAGATGTAGTAAAAATACAGCAGGCTTTAGTATTCAGATTCCGCTGTGGTATCTTTTAACTGTATAATTGAGATGTGGTGTAGAACATAGTTGATTGTGTTCCTCCTACTTGAAGAGTAGGAGTCTTGGGGCATCTCAAAGTGGAAGGAAAAACTTCTGAGCACTGTTCCCATTAGTTACTCAGGAGCTATCTTGTGTTCACGTTGTGAAGCTGATGTTTGTTTTGTTTTCTTCTCTTCTTAGTACTTTGATTTGACAGTCGTGCTAGCGCACTTCGTGTTGCTGCACCTTACTGGAAAAAGAGTCCTAAAAGTGGCATATGATGAGAAGAGGTCTGAGTTTGGCTCTGGTGATTTTGCCGCTTTGAGATGTTCTCTGACCCTGCTTCTTGGAGGCTGAGCTTGAGTCTCAGTTGATGGAAAGGGGTGGAAGGGAGGAGGGTTGCTGCTGCTGCTGTTGTTCCCATAACCTCAAGCAGCACTCAAGCCCAGAGCAAATTATTTCCTGCAGAGTTCATCCCTCTGAATTCTGTTTGGTTGCAGAATAGAGGTCGTATATTAAAAATAGTGTGTGTGTGGGGGAGCAGTTTATGTTAAACATTATAAAAGCCATATTTTAACAAGTAATTGTAAAAAACCATATTTAAGTGAGAATTGATGGAATTCATTCAGCTATTGGTTGTTCATCCTGTAAGCTTTTACTGGCAGACTGCTCCGCTGTGGTGTGTGGGTGTCTGTGTGTGTCGTGTGTTGTGCACGTGTCTGTGTGTGTGTTTATATCCTTGCAGGTCACAGTTGGTGAGTTGGTGTGGGGGAGATACGCGTCATTGCAATTTGGAGACACCTTTGGGCAATTAGAAATCCACACAACTTGTTAGTGGTGGAAGTAATTTATTCAGTCATTAAGAATGAGTTGAACATTGCTTCCCACATTCATCATTTTCTCTTTGTGGTTTTATTCCGATGCCGTGTGGGAGGTGGGAAGCTGTCATAAGATTGGGGAGCCCAGAAAGCCCCTGGTACAAATTAGAAATGTTCTCCCTTTCTTTGCTCTGCAAAGCAGTGGCTTATGTCACAGCACAGGCCGTGGCCCCCTCACCAGGTCTGCCTGGCCAGCTCTGCATGTGCCCTGCCAGGAAAGAGCCTGCCAGGAAAAGGCCCTTATAGAATGAAGCTGGGAGGAGTTAGCTTTCCACGGACAGATTCTCTGAGTGCTGGGCTAATGGTCAGGGGAATTCAGATTCTTCTCTTGTGTCCACTTCCTTTCTTATCTGCTTTCCCGAACAAATTCACTGGCCAGTGTCCTCCTGTCTATCACAGGGGAATGCATTTGCTGCCCTGAATTTCTCGCAGAACTACAATGTATTTAGTTGTAAGGTGAACGAAAGTCTTGAGCAAGAGGAGCTTCTGCTTTGTACAGTCTTTAAGGGAGATAATAAGCCTGTTTTTTCCCCTTTACTGTGCATAAGTACATATTCTTCATGTGCTTCCTGTCCTCCTCTTTTTCCTTCTCTCTCACTTCCTCATCCTCCTGTTTGTTACTGGGGATGGGCCTCAACATGAACCCAGGGCCTTTGCACTGAACCACACCCCCCACCTTCAACTCTGTCCCTTTTTAAAATTTTGAGATGAGGCTAAATTGTGCAGGCAGCTTGAACTCCTCCTCCCTCAGCCTCCCAGAGTGCTGGGGTTCCAGGCGTGCACCACCACTGTACATGCCATATACATTCTATATATACATGAAAAAAATTAGTATGAAACATACTATGATTGTGAATGATTGAAAAAATAATCATTGTGAAATGAAACAGTTATCATGTATTACGCTTAACTGCCAAGTCACGAATTAAGTACTTCCCATGAAGTACCACATTTTCTTGGAAGTATGAGGTGGGGACCGTTATTCTCCCATTTTACAGATGAAATCAAAGGAGAAGTAATTGGCCACTAAGTGGCAGATCTGGGCTTCATTCAGATCAGGGTGAGTTTGGGGATACAGCTCTTACCTCTTGTGGTGTATAGAGTCTTACATTTCTTACCATGCTTATCATATATCCTGCTTTAGCCGTACTTATTTCTTATTTTGCTTTACCATTTTCCATATACTAGTTTTGGGAAAAACAACTAGTGGATTCCTAAAAACTGTTATTTTCAGCATTGTGGGCTATAGCTCAACCTTTCTTTTTGTATCAGAAGTCAAACTCACAAGCTTGTGCTTGCCAGGCAGGCACTGTGCCACTGAGCTATACTCCAGCCCATCAGTCTACATTTTGATAATTTGGGATCATGAACTCTTCTTTTTGTTAGGTCCACAGCCTGAAAGGCCAGGGAAGGGCAAACTGTCTTAAAAATCTTGGATCTTGTAAGTCTGTACAGACCAGATATAATGACCCTTTTCTAAAGTGATCCCGCACAGGTCACATCTGAGAAGGGTGTTAGTGTCTGGAACATTCATTCACTCAGCAAACGTTACCACCTCCTATAGTCCAGGTAGTGAATTAAATAGGACTTGATACTGCCTGCCCTGGGAAGCTCACAGTTCAAGGGTTGAGAGGGGGAGATTTTCACTTCCCTTTTAGTACTGGCAGAGAGAAGAGCATGGTGTGAGTTCCTGAGCACAGGCTCTGTGGGCTAGGTGAGCGGCCCTTGAATTTCCAATCTAGAAGTTACTGGCATGTGACCTTTGTGACCTTACCTAAGTGACCTCACCTTCCTTATCTGTAAGGTGTGGGGACACAAAGAAGGGGCTTTCTTTACCGAGTTGAGGTGAGAATTAAAGGAACTAAGCCATGTTAAGTGCCTCCCACAGTGCCTGGCTCAGAGTAACTGCGGGAAGCAACTGAATGCTCTTATCTTTGAGTGTGGTTGATTATCATATTTTCAACATATTTAGTAGAAAGTACAGAATTGTGGTTTTATTTATTTTTTTGTTTGTGTTTGTTATAGCAGCCAGATTGTCAATGCAGAGACAATCTTAATTTTAGGGAAAGGGATGGATTATATATTTTTTTCTTAATAAAACCTTCGTAGTATTTTTGCCTTAATTGCAATTAGTTAGCAGTTTTCATATTTTAAATAATATTAATAGATTGTCAACAGAAAACACAGTAGTATTGTCAGAACTTATTCTAGGTACTTCATATGTCTTAAATTCATTTAATTACCAAAACAAAATTTTGAAATACATTGGGTATCCATCTGGGGGTGACAAAAATTTTGACTTGCCTGGCCCACACTGAGTGAGGGAGAATTGACTTAGGCTACACATAAAATGTGTGAAATAGTTAATAAATGTAAATAACAACATTTCCTTTTTTCAAAAAATATTTTTTGTTATAAATTTGGCATGGTGGTGGGCATCCTGGGACCAGTTGGATGTGCCTGAATTCCTTTTTGAGTGATTTTCATTTTGATAGCCTTTACTAAAAATACGCAGCTTTCCAAGAAAAATTTTAACTCCTGGAACTTTAAGAATAAAAGACTATGCAAAGAATAAAAGAATAAAAGACAATTTATGATTTTGCTGGATTTGATGAACGAACTTGCTGTCTCCAAACTGTTATTAATAAGTGCAAAATATCACTTTCTAGTGATATTTTTGTTAAGTTGAACGTATAAGTACCAAGCAGTTACTACATGTATGAGTCAATTTAAGACCTCGGGGAGGTTACAAAGATGAATAAAGAATGTTTACCTAATAGGAGAAATACAGTGCCAGAACCATCTAGTCTGCTTTCTTGGACTCTTTGGTTGGTGGTTACTTGTAACAAGGAATGGGTTAAATTATCCATCCTCTATTCCAAGCTTACATCTGTCCATTCTGCCTATCTGATACTGTAGGCTAAAACCTTACCCAGGTGCTGAGTACACACCAGCAGCAGGACTCCTGGGGATCCTGCACCACATTTTAGAAGTCACTAATTTAGGGATAATTTTGGTTGATTTCACTGTTAACGTACTTTTCTAGATTTCAAGTTAATATGAGAAGGTCCGAAAGGTAACTTTCACATTAGTTGAAAATACCATAATACCAGATGGTGAAATTGAGGACTTGGCTATATTTAAATAAGAATGATGCTAATTGCTGCTTCCCAAAAGGTTGGAAAACCTAATTAGAGATAACTCAAATTTCTGGAGAGGGAGCCAGGATAATGATTAGTTTCTTAAGAGATGAGGAAGCCTCTGTTTCCTGAGCAACTCCCTTACATTACCTGTACTCTTCTACCATCCTTGTGGGTGGAGAATTTGAAATGTAAAGAAGTTATATAACTTTTCAGGGATGTAATGCAAGTTACCAATTCAGTGTCCAAAATCTTATGGATTGATAAAATTCATTCCGATTCCTTAGATGTACACAGTCCTTTCTAGTGTGCCAAGAGGTTTTACATTATTTCATGAACATTGCACAGCTCTGGAAATAGATATCATTAGTAAATCCGGTTTTTATATGTGAAAACAGTCTCAAGAGATCCGTGATTTTCCCAGATTTGAGTGAATAAACAGTTTATGCCTTTCTACTCTCTTTTGCCCATTCTTTGCCCTGCTATGGCTTCTTCTCTACACTAGGGGGCAGCAGTGCATTTGCATGTGTTGTGTGAATTCTGGTACACTGCATTCCAAATAGGGGACAGTAGCTCAGATTTGAAAAGTGGAATGGGGTGAGGGAAGGAGGAGGAAATTCCAGAATCTTTTATCTAAAAGATGTGTAAAGTACCTGTCTACAGCTCATTTTCTTCTTTATGTATACCTACCACTCATTAATAGTCAGATAGAAATGATTAAGATTAGATAAATACAGAATGAATCAGGTCAGAACAAGTATAAATTTCATTGACAAACTAAATAATTGTTGTGTAAAATTGTCAATCCCAACTCCAGGCATTTGACCTCCCTAAAGGTTTGACGTGAACTGGAGATATTGTACATACATATTCATTTTAAAATTTAAGAATCAGATTTAGATAGTTTACCATAGATTGCTACAACATAGCTACTCTGAAGGACCATGTGACTGTGAATTTAGTGTTTAACAAGGTCTTGGCATTTGTAGTAGTCAACCTCAACCCCAATTAAACTGTACTTCTTCCAGCTCTATGCTGTAATGGTGATTCTTGGTAGTGGAGTGCGTCTTGGTGGTGGTGGAGGGATGGTTCTGGGCACTTGGTGGAGCTTTGCAGATGCATAATACAGACACTGCCTGTAAATATCCATAAACATACAGTCTAAATTCCAACAAGAATTTTAGGAAAACAAGTGGAAATATAAAATGTCATAGCAAAATACAAGTAGTAGTTTTGAACTGGACCCCAAATCACTTTCAAGAACAGCATCCTCTTCCATATTAAAAACATTTTCCCAGTGTGGAGAGGCCAGGACAGGTGAGCAGAGTGAGTGAGTGCGTGCACACTTAGGGGACCGTGGGTGTTCCTCCTCTCAGGCCGATCATCAGGACTACGAGGCGGGCTTCAGACAGAGCGTATTTTACTTCTGGAACTGTATTCACCATTCTTTTTTTGCCTTGTTTGATTGATGTAATCCCCTTGTGTTTCTCAGAACATCTCGCTTTGCCTCATTCCCTGAATACTTGGTAGTGCAGATAAAGAAGTTCACTTTTGGTCTTGACTGGGTCCCCAAGAAATTTGGTAGGTATCTTTTGCATGTTTTTGCTTCAAACATCAAGCTAACCATTTCAAACACCTGACGTATGAGAGAGCTCCAACAGTTCATTTCATTCTTTTTTTTCCATTATTCTCACCTTTCTCTTTCAAATCAGAATATATGGTAAGCACGGACAATAAAAATTACCACTTGCTGAGCCAACTCTCCAAGGATGACTAACTTCTAAGACTGACAGCAGGACCCGCACATTATCAAATAGCACCTGCCATTTAGTGCTGTGCATGCCAGTGGCCTGGGGTCTTGGTAAAAAGCTGATGTTGATTTGTCAGTCTTGAATGGGCCTGAGATTCTGTCTCTGAGAGGCTCTGAGGAAATGTCAGCCCAAAGATCACATTTAAGTAGCAAGTAGTTGAAAATAAACTCTCTGCCTCAGAGGCAGGCAGGTGCAACTAATGAGATTCACATAAATCATACAAATTTTCTAATACTAAAATGAAAACAGTTGCATTAAGCAGTCAAGGAGTGTGATTTTGGCTTCATTGGACTTGCTTCTTGCTAATTTTAAAGGCCCACTTTTCAGGCAGTACAAAACAGTGTTTTCCACCAGTGTGATTCAGTACCAAGCCCCTGGGCTGTCCTCAGTGCCGTGGAAGGGGTACAGTTTTACCCTCTGCCATTTCTCCAGAAAATACATCAGACTGTATACAGCCTACAGCTTTTGTTTTTGAACACTCAAGGAAACAAAACAAAGGCAGATAAGGCAAGTCTTATGGTTACTGCTGGTCTAAGAGGGATAGGTAAGAAGATCATAGAATGAGCTGGAGAGACCTGCCAGGAGCTTCTGGTGCTCTTGTTGCATAGGACTTTGCCATGAGAAGTTGTCCTGGGCTGTCCTGACGCTGCAGGAGGCCCTCGCTTTTCCTGTGGTGACAGGCTTGGGGGCAGAGGGGACAGAGGGCAGGATGCTTACCACTAGCCACTCGGCAGGACTCCGAGAAAGTCTTGAAATACCTGACTTGTTCTGATGGCTTTGAGCAGCTTTGACAAAGAATTTTCTTATTTTTCTTTGTCTTTGAAATTTCTGTAAAGGAACAAAAATTTGAATCAGATTTTATTGACTTTTTTAGAAGAGTCCCAAAGCTCAACCTCAACTTCTTATTGAACCTGAATCTTTCTCTTGAGGAACATTTATATCAGTTTTGTTGGTCAGAGTTTATGATTGGCTTTGCTGCCCCTCCTGAAATTGAAATTTTTCAAAGCTTAGCTTTGTTCCTTGGTTTGATGTTTTAAAATGTAATTTTATATACGTGGCATCATAAATGATTTGGGTGACAGTGTCTTTCATATTTTCTTTGCTAACCCAAAAGACATATCTTGTACCAGCATGTAAACCTATTTTTAGTTATTGTCTTGTTTGAATGTGTGTGGTACTAAATCTTGGCATGCTATTAGGCTGATAAATTTTGAACTTGAGAAAGTCAAGAATAACTGAATCAATAGGTTTTTAAAAATGTATTCCAAGTATTAATACACTGAAATTCAGTTTATTTTTTAAAACTTCATTCTTCATTTATCACCTTAGTTAGAATGATCATAGTACACACTGATCTGAGAAAAGCTATAGACTAGAATTTGCAAACTCAAATGCCTTACAAGGACTGAGTAATAATCCAAATGAAAGAAGGAAACTGGGTATGAAAAATACATATATATCTTGGTCTTGCTTGGATATTACCACCTTGGTTAAATACATAAATTAGAAAAACACTTCTCTACCCTAAGAATCAGAATAGCACAAGTGTGATGTGCAGGGTTGTAGGGTGACAGGGGTCAGGGTATCTGTCTCAGACTGCTGCAGACTTATAGACTGCAAGGTGAAGATCAGCTCTGGACAGAGCTGTTACCAGAGAAGAATGTATTCCAGCTTTATATTTTTCAAAATAAGCTGGAAACTGAATTTATAAATTAAACCTACCTATTTAAAACTTGGAACACATTGCTAACATTTTTAAAAAGACCAGGCAGCATGTGTCTGGGCCACAAATGACCATGGGCTGCAGCCTGTGACCTGAGGCTGAACCGATCTGTTCCTGTTTAGTGTTTCCCCAGACTCTTCATTAACCTCTCCTTAGTCTCCATGAAGTGCCCCAGGTCCTGGAGGTGTATGCTGAAAAGCCTCCTTTAACTCCGCTTGGATATATCCATGTAGAGTGAATGCATAGTGCTGGTTTTAGAAGGGTTTTAAGTTTATGGAGAGTCCAGTCCATATGATCGTTCTCATTTTGCAGATGTGTCTATTGATATGCCAGATCTACTTGATATCAACCATCTCCGAGCCAGAGGGTTGCAGCCAGGAGAGGAGGAGCTTCCAGACATCAGCCCCCCCATAGTCATTCCTGATGACTCAAAAGGTACCATGAGGACGTTTTCTACATAGGAGCACCCCTTTCTTCCACCTCCTATCCGGGTTCCCCGGCTGTGTTCCTGTGGTGTAACCCAGCATAGATGCTCAGCTCTGAGGTGTGGCCACAGCTATAAACTTAGAATTCACATCATGGGAGGCACAGACCCGACATGAGTAGTTGAAATGGACAGTTTTTAGATTATGCGGCCTCTGGCTTGAATTTCTCATTCACTGTGTGACTGCTGAGTTGGTCATTGTGAAGAATACATAACTTTAAAAAGGGGAAAGTTCATGCAAAAAATAGTTGCTTCATCATTGTGGGCTGAAAAATAATGTCAGAAAATCCTTGGGTTAATTATTAGCTCAGTCATTCTGATGAAATCAGCTTCATTCAGGCTTTGTTTGCTCAACTGTTTACTCTTTGGCTTCCTAATGAGTTCATTAGGTAAATTAGCTAATAATGAGGGGGTACTCTGGGCCTCTCTGCCAAAGGCTTGCTATCATCAGTTGAGCTGTGAATGTTATTGGAGATATTGGGATTCTAGCATGATAGTCCTGTCTGTTATATTGTTCTTCAACAGGAAATCAGGTGCTAAACTGCAGAGACAGACCAGAAAAGGGAACTGCATGTGACACTCTCTGGGTGTTGTAAACGAGTTAGGGACATAAGCAACCTCCTTATGGGGAGAGAGGAGATGTGTGAGTATCAGAGACATGCAAGCTGTTTTATTAGTACTGCTCCCCCTTTTTCTAGGGTTCAAAACAGAATCCTTTGCTTGTAATTATACAGAGTTATTAGAAACATACCCAGAGAGTTTGTTGAGATGCCAATCAAAACATCATGTGGTGTCAGTTCTAAATGCCTCAAACCTGTTATTTTCCCTCAGTACTGCAAGGACTTTGAGTAGTACAGGCTGAGATGGTCTGTGTGGGGACCCCAGCGGTGAGGGAGTTTGGGAATGTTTGGATCTATGGTTTTACTTTTGGTTAAACTCATAGACTTGGATTGGGTTGGTCTCAGTTTCTCTCTTCTCCCTTAATTTTCAGATCGTCTGATGAACCAACTGATAGACCGTATGTATCTTTTAAACTGTTTTTGGGTGTCATGTAATTGTTTTTAGTCTGACACATTGCTCTGTGATAGTTCAGTACAGAATCCCAGTTACATTAATGTATGTGTGAAACCTTTCCTGGGTAGGGATAATTCTTGTTTGCAAGGTTGATAATCCTTGTTTGCAAATGTAAGCCAATGACATACACGGACAGTGACCACTAGTATGACAGCCACCCAAGCCTGAGTGGGAATCTTGACTTTGCTGTTTATGTTGACCCAGTGATGCTGTTTCTCCCCTCAAATAGTTTAGTAGTTAAGTGACTTCAAAAAAGTAAAATCACTGTAACACCCCCCAATAGCACCTTCTTTTGGTAACAGGTGGATAAGGGGGTGGAGGGCCACTAAGACAAGGAGAAACAGTTTACTTCTTCACATCTGAGCATCTTCTTCTGCCTGCAGCCTCAGACATTGATGAGTCATCGGTGATGCAGCTGGCCGAGATGGGCTTCCCTCTAGAAGCGTGTCGGAAGGCTGTGTACTTCACTGGGAACATGGGCGCTGAGGTGGCTTTCAACTGGATCATTGTCCACATGGAAGAGCCTGGTAGGTGATGGGACTATAGAATGGTTTTGGAGATCAATACTAACATATGGGCTTTCCGAGTCCCCTGGGAACGTGTCCCCAGAAAAATAACTTTTCAGCTCATAATATTATAGTTGGACCAAGTTACAGTCTTCTTTCTTCTTTGTTTCCTCCTTCTCCTTCCTTCCTTCCTTCCTTCCTTCCTTCCTTCCTTCCTTCCTTCCTTCCTTCCTTCCTCTT
>PVLA01016707.1:0-19775 GCA_004027455.1 Hydrochoerus hydrochaeris
TGCTGTGATCTGTGGCCTTATATGTCATCTTTTAATCTGTATTCATGCATTCTGGGAGGTTTTGGGTGTGGCTCCAAAAGTTCCTTACCGCTGCATATCCACTTCATACAGACCTCTGGCCAATGCTCCCACAGTCCTCTATGGATTTTATGTTAGTTTTGTAGTACTTAATGAATAAAAAGTTCATGGATGCTTACCATTCTGAAAAAGATTTGTTCACAACAGATACTGGAAGAATCTCTGTTGCAGAAGACTGTGATTCAAATTTGGCCTGAAAGAGCAAAATCATAAGTGAGTAGATAAGTTAGAACTTCCTCTGAGAACATATCATGCTCATCATAATTTTGAGAGAATTAGAATTTTGATTCTATCTTGATTATTTTAGTTACTATGAAATGTGATTTTGTTAAGGTCTATGGGCAAGGAGGACTGGAGGGCCAAGTTAGGCATAACCTAGTATTTACAGGAACAAAACAGTAAACTTAATTTATGACAAGATGTTATTCCACAATGTGAGACTTTCTTCTCTACTGTAGATATTTTTGTCAGATTTTTCCCTTGTGATGCAGATTTTTAGAATTGTAAAGGTAAAAGGAAAGTTACTGTGTTATCCCTTTAGAGCATGAAATGGTAGTGGGGATCAGAACATAATAGTTGAGTCAGTATATAGAACAGAAGTTGGATTCTGATATCTGGGATATAGTTATGTCCACAAATCACAGAGAATCTTCTAGCTGGAAAGGTTTGGCATATAGAAAAACACCATTTCAGTTTGGAAGAAGACAAAGATATTTTAATTTGACTTGATAAGTGATATATGAAAACACTGATTTTCCTGAAAGCCTCACAGTATAAAAGAGGAGTTAGACTGTGCTGGGAGGCGAGGACTCAGGCCTTGCTCGCAGGAATTTGGAGCCCCGTGGACAGTAGATACCGCTGAGCATCCTTTGAGTGACCAGCCCCAGGAAATGGAGCAGGCACCATTAAAAGCAGATTCCAGCTCCACTTGGCCTGGTTCCATTCCTGGCCCTGCTACTTCTTAGTATGTGACTGTGGGCTAGTGACTCTGCTGCTCTGGGTGGAGTGTTCTCATCTCTAAAATGGGAATGGTGCACACCGTTAGTATTGGACATGCTCAGCATGGTTTCCCTTGGGCATGTACTGTCCCCTTTCAAGAGCCTGCCTGCAGGTACATTGTCACAGCCCTGTTATCTCCTGACCGTGGCCCTGTGGCCAGAGCCTGCCTTCCTATATCATTGCTCTGGCAGAGATCACCGGGATGGTGGGATCTGGCTCTCTGGGAAAATAAAATGCCCATGCGTAGTGTTGGCAGATTCCTGTGGTGTGAATTTGCCCACCATGCTTAGTAACAGCCTCCTACAGGAGGCAGCACCCATCAGCTTTAGCACCCAGCTATTCTGTAAGTGCTTGACTCTGAAGGAACAGGAGGAACGGCCGCAGAGACTGCTGGTCAGAGCGATTGGGTGCTGTCAGGCAGCACTGTAGGTGGAGGGTTGGCAAGAGAAGTTCTGGATGTGCTGGAGGCTAGAGGCCACCCAACAGCCAGCATAGGACTGAGGATAGAGGAGACAGAGGGCTCATGGTATCCAAGTCTACCCCACTCCTGCTCTATGCCCTTCTCTGTGGGCTCCCCTGAACCTTAGCTTGTCCTTGGGTTTGCATAGAGGGGTCCAGGTGCACCCCCATGGTTTAGTCTAACCAGGCTGTGAGATGTGCTCCCAAACTGCCTTTCAGCCCTTGACTTATGTTCTTCCCTTTTCTGTTCCTTTCCACCCCTTCCTCTGCCCCCTGAAACTCTGTCCCTCTTCCCATTCTGCTGTCGCCCTGGTTGTGTGCATCCCTCAGTGGGCACACGTGTCCCTGCAGAAGCCCATGCCAGAGGACCATGGGGGTCCCCTCTACTGAGGGGA
Organism: Hydrochoerus hydrochaeris; assembly: GCA_004027455.1. Classification (NCBI taxonomy): domain Eukaryota; kingdom Metazoa; phylum Chordata; class Mammalia; order Rodentia; family Hydrochaeridae; genus Hydrochoerus; species Hydrochoerus hydrochaeris. The sequence continues at coordinate 1,932 of PVLA01016707.1, forward strand.
CATGCAGCTCGCACTGAGCACCAGTGGCTCAGGGAGGCCCCTGTGAGTCCTGATTCCCAGCTGTGGACCCAGACAGCACATGCCTGTTTCTTTAGTGTGTTTGTTGTCACGTGTTCCTGACAGACTGACAGAGGTACCCAGGTAGTTGTGGTAAATAAGTGAATGAATGAGTGAACGTCTCACGGCCAGCCCTTGCTGTCCTGCACTTCACACCCCTTCCCCATCCTGGCAGAGGGCAGTGACCCTCCAGAGAGCGGCTACACACCAGAGAGAGACAGAGACTCTGCTTGGTAGGGTTCATTGTCCTCACCCCCAGGAAGAAGACAGGAGGCCTTGGTTGGGAGCAGACCTGAAATACACCTTGCCCCTTCTGGCCTAGGGTGAGGCTGAGCAGGGGACCTGCTGCCTTGCCCATAACTTGGGAAGTTTACAGAATTCTAAAATACTTTTTCTGTGCTGCCCGAAGTGGAAATTCCCCCCTCCCACCCACCCACCCCATCATATTTTGTATAAAAATAAAATTGGAAAAATAGAAAAAAAAAAGAGGAGTTAGATGAGAACACTTAGGGATGTTGATTAGAAAACACTTGAAATGTTGATATGTGATACCCATGGAATCAGATTGATAGAAAAGTGAACTTGGCAAAAAATCTAAAGCTGAAAATTAAATGCCTCAACGTTCAAAAATTTGATTCTGTAGTTACAATATTGCTTTCAAGACAATATTAGCCCTATATAAATTCAATATTAAACTCTGCAAAATATCTTTTAAAAGTATATATTGTAATAACTTTTAATGACAAAACAAGATGAAGACTGCTTAATCATGATGCTAAAACATTACAGACTTTACTACAAATATGATCTTCTGAAGTTCCATCATGGCCAACCGGAGACAGGTGATAAGGGAAGCTCGGAGGAGAGCCAGTGGATGATGTGAATATTCCAAGCAGGGGATGCAGACATACTCAGACACAGAGGATCAATTAGAATACTATAAACCCAGCAGATTCTGGTTAGAGCTCAGGTGACTAGAATGCTGATAGAAATGTAGACAGTAAAGGCCAGGTTCAATAGGTTTTAGTTGTGAAAATGACTTCATTGGCAAGTGGACTCAAGACCATGTGCATTATATTCTGGCAGAAAATTTCTCTACATTCTCCTTATGTGCTGAGAGTTTCATGGAGATGGAGACTAAGGGTAGCACACTAATTTGTTATGCAGAGGAAATCTTAAAGCCCCAGTGTTTAGCTTACAGCCTGGGTAATGCTTGCTGCATTTGGCCAGATTTGTACTGAAAAGCAAAGCAAAAAGCTCATTTAAAGAGTTTTTAGATTTGCCAGAAAGAAAGTGCCACAAAAGATGGAGAAGAAGAGGGCTTGACTGATGAAAAGATTAGCATTGAAGTACTTTTGATCAGGACAATAAGAGAAAATAGTTTAAAGGAATGTAAGGAATCAGCAAGGCCTTATCCTGTGTATTTACAAAATGGCAAAATGAAAGACTTTGGTTTGTGAACAGTCCCAGGGCACCTAGCTCTAGAACAGTGACCTATGGGATTTATACCCTGGAATTTGGTTCATAATGTCAAGGGAGGCCTTTTCAGTAGAAAATTAATAAACTACAAGAAAATCAGTCAGTGCAATATACATAGAATAAAGGGCACAGTACTCAGTAACAATAGCAGCTATTATTACTTTTTTTGTTGTTGTTGTTCACCATCCACTGCCTAGATATACATGTAAATATCATAGCTGTTTCAACTTTCATGACCTGTAATTTAAACAACATCCTCTTGTCTGGGCTGCAGAGTAATTGCAATAATGCTTGTTTGCAAGATGTCAGAACATGTTTGGACATTTATGTCATCACAATCTTGATGATATTTATATATGGCAAAAATTTGAAATCTTCCTCCTGTGTAAGGCTTCTTCCATTGAATAGATGATGGAATTTTTAAAATTTCAAAAAAAGAGGCAAATGTGAAGGTATTAAAATCAACAAGAGTTTTGGTTCCTATCATGGGAAACTTGACACAGGACTTTAGCCTTCATTTGTCTTCAAACCTTAGATGTTATTCTATGTGAATGTATGTCAGATTCCAAGATTTATTCCTATGGACAGACTATATTCCAGTAGGCTTAGGGTGCAGTTGAGAGACAGTACCTCAACTTCCTATATGACCTCAGGCAGTGAGGAAGTTTCCTCAGGATATGTGAGCTGAGTGAAAGCCCATATTGTTATCACACAGAATTTAGGGTCCTTCATGTCCCAATTCTATGTACTCGAGGACTTATGAGAACAATGCTTCATTACATATTATTTCAGATCAGAAATGTAGGCTGTTAATAGATGAAACCATAGTGAAAACATTTAATCAGGTGAAGATGAATTGTTTCTAGATAAATATTCCTCAATATATGTTTCTAAACTAGTATCTTTAAAACAACAGAAATAATTAATTCTTAGGAAGACAAAACCTTAGACAGAAGCACTCATCCTCTAACAAAGTTCTCAGTACTTTCTCTACATACCGCCATTCTTGAGGAAGCTGTTTCCTTATTTTCAGTGCAGATAAGAAGGTGTGTTTAGTGACAGAAACATTTATGTCTCTTGCTCTGCAGATGTAGATTTAGGTAAAGGAGACCAGAAGATTGTTTTTAGTGTCTAAGGATTGTGAGATTAAAACCTAACATAGCACTTTTTTCCTTTTGCTTTTTTTGGACATGGATTCCTTCAAACATGCTTACTGAATTTATTTGAAGAAAATAGTACCTTGAAACTATCTGCTTCTTACAATCTGATTCAATTAATGAGGATTTGAGAAATCTCCATTACGATACTGATTGAATAGCTACATCAAGGATTACTTCATACTTTGGAAGAAAATAGACATTCTCCTCAACTAAAGAGGCAAACACAGTAAGTTACCTAGAAGCTCTGATTATTTTTTAAAAATTTTTTAAATTTTATTTAAAGAGGAAAAAAAGCAAAACAGAAAAAGGGGTAGAAGCAATACAGAATTTCAGAAAAAAAAATAAACAGTAAGAAATCACTAGTTAATAACTTACATATTGTCTTTTTAGACATAGTTGTTCAAGTTACAAAATTAAAGCATATAGATAGAGTGGACATTCAAACAGTGAGGCTGCAAAGAAGTTCAATGATCCAGTAACAACTTAGCAACATGGTTATCAATCCTACACACTTAAACATAAATGCAGTTATATCCTTTAGAGCACTTTCTGTTCCTCTTTTTACATTTTTTTTTAATTTAAAGAGAAACAAAAGCATGTAAAGGGTAGAGATAATACAGAATTTCAAAAAAAAAGATAAACAATAAGAATTCACTAGTTGATAAACTACATATTGTCCTATTAGAAATAGTTGTTTAAGTTATAAAATTAAAGCATACAAAGTAGACATTCGAAGAGTGAGAGTGTAAACAGCTATGCATGCATGAATCTCTACATGTATTTCTATCCTTTCTGTATTAGAGGGAAAAATAAAGCATAGCAAGACCACAGTACAATGTGATCTACAATGATTACTGTGTTGTTTCTTATTATCTTCAATAGAATTGTCTATATCATCAGGCATAATTGAATATAGCAGTACATAATAATATTAGTAAAAATAAAACATGTAGACAGTATAAAACTTCAAAGGCAAGTAATAATCAAACCAGAGTGGATATTCAGGTGAATCTTGTCATCTTAAGTGCAGTTGCCTATACTCTCAGACTTGATACTATCAATCATAACATCTTTGAATAAAACCTATCAATACAAAACAGCAATCTAACAAACCAGATTTGATTACAATCAATCATGGTAAAACAGTGTAGGTTTTACAGAGCTTTAGATTAAGTTAATAGGAAATTAAGGATGATTACTGTACTATATCCTGTTATTTTCAGGATAACTGTCTGTGCCCTCAAATCTAGTACAGGTAGAATGACTGGAACAGAATATAATACATCTAAGCAGAGTAGTGTGAGTAATGTGGGTTTTAAATCCCAGTGCACTATTAACAATATAGTGTATCAAGGCCATCTATGTTAGAGATTCTAGTTATCCTTCTCAGCCTCATTTCTGCTATGCTATTTTTCTGCCTGTTTGTCTAGTTTTCTCCTTCATTCTACTGCCTGCCCCACTCATGAGGCCTTTCTGCCACTGTTCCTAAAATCCTGGCATTTTTTTCTCTCTCTCTAGAATGTCCTTCAGTGTTCTCTGTAGGGTTGGATTGGTGGTCACAAACTGCCCCAGTTCCTCTTTGTCATGGAAGCATATTGTTTCTCCATTAATTTCTAGTGACAGTTTTGCAGGGTACTTCAATCTGGGTTGGAGGTTATTTTCTTTCAGGGTTTGGAATACTTTGCTCCAAGCTCTTCTTGATCTGATGGTTTATGTGGAGAAGTCAGCCATGATTCTGATGGCCTTACCTTTATAGGTAATCTGTTTCTTTTCTCAGACAGCTTTTAATACTCTGTTTTTATATTGAATTTCTGGTATCTTGATTATTATATGTCTGGGTGTAGCTCTGTTTTGGTTATAGGTGGCTGAATTTCTGTATGTCTCACATAACCAAATGTCATTTTCTTTCCCACGCTTAGGAAGTTTTCCTTAATTATTTCTGTGAATAGCCTTTGTAATTCACCTGTATGTATTTCTGCTTCTTTGTTCACATTTCTTATTCTTAAATTGTAGATTCTCTTGTCATCTTCTAGCCTTTGTATTGTTACTGCCTGTTTCCTTGTTATTTTTAAGAGATCTTTCCTTTCATGATCACACATTGCAAACTTGTCTTCAAGTTTTGATAGTGTGTCCTTCATTTCTTTTAAGGAGTTTTGCCAGCTTTCAATGGAGTTTTTAATTTCCTGGTAATCTCTTTGAATCTGCTTCATGTATTCTATATTTTCTTTGTATTCTTTATTGAATGTTTCTCTCCTTTTTTTGTATTCCTCACTTCTTCTGTCTCTGTCTTCCTGAGAGATGCTTCCTGAGAGCATTTCTTTTATTACTCTACTCATATCTTGCTTTACCTGATTTAATATTTCAATTTTGAGCTCATCTACAAGGTCCCGAAGATGTCTCTTAATGTCCATTGAAGCCATGTCTGATGTTGCTTGTTTGTGGCCCTCAGTCTCCCTTGTTTTTTCCTCTCCTGGATCAGGGCTCTCAGGGTTCTGGGCTGGAGGCCTCTTCTTGCCTCTCTCTCCTGTCATTGTCCCAGCTTCCTCCACACAGGTTACAGTGCAGGTCTCAGCCCTCTTCCCTGTTGGCCATGGTTCCTCTGAAGCATGCTGGTGAGGGACCTCTGCCCTCTCCTGCCTGCTCTTGTCACTGAGGTGTAAGCAGCGGCTGCATATGCCTGCCCCTCCCCACCGGGCCAGCCAAACTTCAGGGGCCTTCACCTGGTTAGTGCTTGCTAGGTGCAGGGAATCGATTTGGGATGGCTCATTAGGTCCTGGCTGGGGGCGTGGCCCAGTCCAAGCAAATCCCATGAATCTGCTCTGGGGATGGAGCAACCAACCACTCCCACTTCAGGCTCCTCCTGCCTGATTCCAATATGTCACCCATTTGGTTGCACCCTTCTTGTGGCGGGGGGGTCTCATTCCCAGCACTGACTGTGGATTAATGAAGGTTCCTTTGCTAACTCCGCTCTCCACTGGGCTCACCAACCCCCAACTTTAGCACTGCTGTGCTTCCTGTGAGTGGTGGCCAGAACGAGTTTGGGCAGCTCTGCCGGCTGGCAAGGATTCAAGCTGGCACAAATTCAGGCCGGCACAAACTTGGCGGGTTGCAGCAAAAACACTGTGTTCCATAATTTTTAGCTGTTCCAGTTGTAGTTCAAACGTATTTGATGAGATTTTTTATGTTTTAATTTCTTCCTGTGTCAAGAGGATCCATTTCCCTCTGTCTGGGTCTCTCCAGGGTATTTTATTCTGGCATATGAGTTGTTTCTCCCTGGAGGCTTTGTATTTTGTTGCTCACTGGTTGGCCATCTTGACTTCTCTCACATCATTCTTTAAGTATACACAGAACTTCAGAAGCACCAAGTCCCACACCCATCCTTTCACTAGAATATCCTTTGTGCCTCATCTCTGGCCTGATTTGATGCATATTTCAAAACATGATCCAATTTACCCTTCAAAATGAGATCTGTAGTGGGGCTTAGTGGCAAATGCCTGGAATCCCATTACTTGGGAGACTGAGGCAGAAATATCACTTTGAATTTGATGCCAGCCTCAGGTACATAGTGAATTCAAGACCAGACTAAACCACATAATGAGACCCTGTCTCAGAGAAGTAAACAAACAAACAGAAAAGAAGAAGAAAAAGTGATCTGATGCATATTTGAAAGCCAATCTCAAATGCCACTTGCTCGGATGAAATCTTTCCTGATATGCATAATAACCAGTGTACACCTAGAGCTTACTAAATGCTGCACACATCAGTGAAGGAACCCCAACCAATATATCCTCCTCATTTCTAAAATCTAGACTTTGTTTTTTTTTAGCCCCTTCCTTTCTCTCCCTGTCTCTGTCCCTGTTTCTGTCTGGTATTGGGGATAAGCCCAGGGCCTTGCAAGTGCTGGACATATGCCCTGCTGCTGAGTTGTACCCCCAGCCTCCTTGAGCACTTGTAAGTTCACAGAAAAGCATCCCACACACCTTGTTTCCAGGGGTCCAACAGCACAACATATACATCTTTCAGAACTTTGTTTTTCCCATTTAATGTCTCAGAGATTTCTTTATGTTCTTTACATTCATTCATTTAACAAACGCCTTCTGAATGCTGGCTCTACATAAGGCACTCTGGGAAGTGCTTGGGCCACAGGATTAACCAGAGACCAATGTCCTTGCAATGGACAGCTGGTGCTGTGGTGGGGAGCCTCGGATATTGGTCATAACAAGCAGAGGAACCTGCCTCGGGACACTACAGCAGAAAGGGGAACCAGTACAATGACTGGGGAGACCTGGCATAGGAACATGATGCGAGGGCGTAGGTGGTGACCCAAGGAGGACAGCACTGGCGAGGGAGTCTGCGGAGTGGTGGGGCGCCTCCGTTCAGCTCCGCAGGTTTCGGGGTGATTGCAGTCCCCTCCCGCTACCTATCACTGGCCAGCAGGAACAGTACCGCAGTGACCACTGGCCAATCTGTGTGTTGCCCGTGTGCAAGACACCTCACAATCCTTTCCCAGCTGTGACCTGGAGAGGTCATCCTGTTGCATTCCCGACAACGTGTGTTCCCTCCCATGAGATGCACCTGAATAGGCCCTCCAGGCACTTGCAATTCCAGAGGAGACTATTAAGGCAGAGAGCAACTCTACCTCGGGTCTGCACCCCAGAAGGCGCCTCAAAGCTCTGATTTTTAAAACTGTTTTCATTTCATGGTGTGTGTGTGTGTGTGTGTGTGTGTGTGTGTGTGTGTGTGTGAAAGTTTTGGAATTAACACTGGAATATTAACTTGTGATACTTGGTCAGTAATTGCATTCAGATGTTTTAGGATACTTTGCAGAAATATTTGTTCTCCTAAAATGTCAGTGTGAATACATTTTCAATTTTACAAGACAAGGTGTATGGAATTCATAGTTAATTTTTAGGCTTTTCAGTTTGGAGAGCATGTGATACCTAGTTAGGTTGCTGAGAGTTTCCTCCACAGTGGAACATAGAATATGGTGGTTTGGGTCATTGGAGATTGGTTTGTATAGAGTCACTCATGTTGTAAGTAATCTTCCAATTTTGATAATTTCCAGGGATGAAAAACAGATAAAAATATTTCCTGGTACTTCTAGAAAACAATATGAGATGCAACTGATAATGAAAAAGACAAATTGGCAGCAGTGTTCAGTTGGGATATGTGAACTTCACTGCTATCAGGACAGGTCAGGAGGGAGGGAGAGAAATATTTGAATTCTGTTTTAAAAATCAACTCTAAAACTAAGGCCCCAGAGGTAAATGCATGAAAGTATAAGATCTTTAAGCAAAGAGTGTACTGTGCAGTGTTTTGGAATCTTACTAAAGTCTAGGTTCAGGGTGACAGTACATTTTCAGTTTATCAAACTTCCTCATATATTGTTTTTACTGGATCTGAGCTTGTTGGTGCTGCAATAAATTTGGTCCCAGTGATGACTCAGTTTCTCCTTCTTTTCACTCAGACTCATCCTTTTTCAGGGAATAAAGACAGATATTGATAAATACAAGAATTAATTCTCTGTCTTCTTAGAGTAGTTTTCCTTATGTACTTACTTAAAGGTTTCCTATTAAAAGCAAATATTATGGTGGAATAAACTTCATGGTGGTAGGTGTTACAAGACCTCTGTCGACTTTTCCTCTGCCACTGGTCAATAAGGTTATTTCTTTAGGCTTTCTTTGACTGACCTCAGTTTCTTCATCTTTAAATCATGTGTGAATTGATAAAATTGAAAGTATCTGGGAATTTCTAAAATATCACAGTTCTACAGCCTTGTCCAATGAAAGTTTTTATTTGCATCAGATTATACAATTCATAGCATGTCAAAGAAACTGCCATGAGTTTTCTGGGGTCCTAAATAGTGGGTACAGCCACTAGTGTACTTGTCTAAACACTGACACTGCTGAGGTTTAGAGTCTGTGCTGACAAGCTTGAGACAGACATCCTGGATTTGAATATAAGCTCCTCTTGTTTCTTATTATCATTATGACTTTGAGTGGGATTTTTTTTCTCTTAATCACAATTTACTTTTCTTTAAAATACAAATAATGTTGTATCAACTTCATGGCATTATTGTGAGAATGAATTGAAAAAACACATATAAACCATTTATCATAAGCTGAACACATGTCATATGCTAAATAATAATACTTGTAGAAGCAGCAAGTTTTGGAAAAATAAATCTGTGCATGTTAGTTATAATGAATGAGTAGAGAGTTACATACAAAGTTTCATTTGAACGTGCTTGAGTATGTAACATTTAAATAAGTAAGAAAGTTTTCTCTGGGAAAATGTTTGTATAGATTCTTATTTCTCATTTAAAATATGAGATTCCTTTTATGTAGAATTAGGGTCCTTTGTACTGCAAAAATATGAATATTAGTGGATTTGTATTTTAATAGGTACATTCTTGATCTTTTGACTAGACAGAAAATCAAACTGATTTTGTGCTTGCATCTGCCAATTAACACCAATTTCATCAAATTTATTATAAAGCTGAATTGTTTGTCTGTTTTGTTTGTGTGGTGTGTGGAGAAAAGAATAATGTAAAAATTACAAAAAAGAATTGCTCATTAAATATATACAGATGAAGTCAAGGTTTGTAATAAATGAAACTACAAGTTAAAATGAGCATGTTAGGTTTAGGATTTTCTTTTGGTTTTGATCATAAAATCTAACCATTCACACAGATCTTCAGGAAGTTATAGAAACATATTAGACCATTGTTGGTTCTCCTAAGAGCCATCTCCTCTAGAGATGAATTGGCAATTAGAAATGCACACAATTTTATGATCAGTTCTTGTGTCTTAAAGGATTCTCTACTGCACTGGGCTATTGAGAATACAGCCCCAACTCTGGGCTGGGAGCTCTAAGACAATCTACACAATGAAGCATTGTGAGATCATCTGGGATAGGTTTCTTTTCTATCTTCCTCATTGTGTGTCATACAAATACAGGGACAATTAATGCTACCTTTCATTACATTTGTGTTTTAAGAACATGTAACAATAAATAAAAGGGATTCAAGGTCCTAGCAAATGCAAGAATTAATAATGACAAATTTTAGTTTTCAATACTATTATGAAGTTTAATTGAATTATATGTGATGTGGATTCTTCATCAATTAAATGAAAATAGAATTTGAATTAAGTAGATTCCAGCTGAATATTGAGATTTAACTTACTAATTATCCATATAAATTATTGACTAATAGCATATTTAAACTAGAGAACAACCATCTTTAGCTGGTACACTACAAATGCTATTTAGGATGGTCTGTGGGACTGCCATGGCAGTGTCATTCTGTGTGCATTTGGTGAATTGTTAACAATATCCTAAGCAAATTGCAGCACTTTTTTAGTTATATTTAGCTAATACTTCCCTAGTTTCCCCAATGTGCCACTGTAAGAGAGCTCATTTATTGTCTAACATATTCTACTGAATTTGAACATTCATGATTTCAAAATAGACCTCCAAGAAAAAAACAGAAATTACACATTTTTCTTATAATACAATTATTAATGCAAACTCCAGAAATTAGGACATGAAAAAGAAAAGATCACCCTTAATCACATCTTGAAATAAATGCTCAAAATGTGTTAGTTTACTGATGAACTATTTCCTATACATATGCTTTTAATGACTATATAGCATTGACATATTTTAAGCTTAGTTTTGATAACCATGTAATGATTGTACCTGTAAATGGGGTAAAATGTGGTATTTCAAAACATGCATATAATATACACTGTTTTAATCATGGTAATTAGCAGTTCCATTGCCTTTTCAGTTCTTTATTTCATTTTGAGTGTTGGAGCTTTTCTCTTCCAGATGTTCAAAACTTACTGGTTACTGTGAATAGCAGTCATCCAGCTGGGCTGTAGAACACCAAAATTACATTTCTCCCACTTGTTTTCTTTGGGAATTGCTATCCTATGTGTTTAGATTGATGCTTTTGAGCTTCCACATATGAGAGAAAAGAGTGTATGATAGTCACTAACTATTGATTATTTCACTTAACATACTGTCCTCTAGTTCTATCTATGTTATTAAGGATGAGAAAAAAGAAATTTTCCTGGATATGTTTTAATGTAGGTAAAATAAAAACTATAGAAAACTTTATGTGGATATTTTGAACTTTGTCCTCAAAAGACACATACAAAACTTATGTAATATTAAAACATTAAATATGTAACTATTTAATCACCAATATTTTACTTGTATACTTACATAATTATGATTAGGTTATACACCTATTTTCATGGTTTTAAGTGACATTTCATATTTACATTTTATTTTTTTAATTTTATTTTAAAGATGGCAAAATTAAACAACAAAACAGATCATAAGACAACAATGTAAGAGCCACAGATTTCAAAGCAAGACAACAAGAGATCTTCACTATCTAGCAAATTGTCTCTTGTTTTCTTCCAAGTAGCTGTCCATATCTTCACATACAATGAATTCATACAAAACAAAATAGTATCAAACTGATCAGACCAGCATAATGGAGGCATTTTAGGTCTTCAAAACCAGACAATAGGGAAGTCAACAATGGCTACCATAATGTCTCTTGTTCTCTGCAGAATAGCTGTTCATACCTTCATGAATGTTGAAATTAAACAATACAAAACAGACTAAAATCATTCTGAACAAAGAATAATAGTATGGCTGGATTTCACAGCATGATTCTATGGAATCAGCAATGGATACATAATGTCTCTTTCTTCAAAGTAGCTGTTCATTTCATCTTGTATTATATAATTGATTCTCATAAACTGTTTAGGAGAAGTTCTATGGCTGCACTAGTCTTTACCTGTATACCTACCCTTTCTGTATTACAGGGAAAACAAAACAAAACAAATTCCTAAAAGAAAATTAAACAAAACAGACAAATAAACAACAATAGCAAAGTTTCCAGAACACTGACAATATAGGCTTTTAAAACAAAGTGGTATGAGCATAAGTAGGGTTGTCATTTTACTTAATGATCTTCAAGAGTTCCTCAGATAACCATACAATAATATGCACAATTGTTCCAATCCTATGAATGTTAACTATTTTGTTCCAAGAACTTATAGAATTTATAACACAATCTTCTTAGCTATCCTAAGTGTGTTTATATAATTTTAGATATTTTTTTCTTTTCCCTTCCTTTTTCTTTTTCCTCACTTTACCTGAGATGTAATTTTTCCCCTTTAAGCAGTTTCTTACACTTTCACTGTATTTATTGAGTTTTTTGTATCTTATTTACCACAATTTCTTACACTAGGGAGAGTATACAGCATTCACATGTGAATTTGATTGATTTCACTTATGAGCATGGTCTCGAGTTGCATCCATTTACTTATAAATATCTCAATGTGGTCATTCTTTATAGTTGAGTAGTACTCCATTGTAAAAAAGTACCACAATTTTTTTATCCATTCCTCAGTTGATGGGAATTGAGGTTGTTTCCAAGATCTGGCTATTACAAATTGTGCTGCTATAAACATAGGTGCACATATATCACTATTGTGTGATGTTTTCATTTCTTCTGGTAGTGTGCCTAGAAGTGAAATAGCTGGGTCTAATGGGACATCCAAGCCCAGCTTTTTGAGGAGTCTCCAGACTGACCTCCACATTGGTTGCACCAGTCTATATTCTCACCAAAAGAGCAGAAGAATACCGTTTCATGCAGCCTCTCCAGCATTTGTTGTTGGCAGTTTTTTTTTTTTTTTATTGGTACTGGGGATTGAACTCATGACTGCCTGCTTGCAAGGAAGGCACTTATGCCACTGAGCTAAATCTTCAGCCCCATTGATAGTTTTCTTTATCTTGGCCATTCATTCTGGAGTGAGATGGAACCTCAGTGTTGTATTAATTTACATTTCTCTAATGACCAATGATGCTGAACATTTCTTCATGTATTTATTTGCCATTTGTATTTCTTCATCTGAGAACTGTGTATTTATCTCAGATGCCCATTTTTGGAATGGGTCTTTGAATTTTGGGGATCTGATTTTTTTTAATTCTTTATAAGTTCTAGACAGAAGTCCTTTGTTAGGGACAGTTCACTAAGATTTTTTTTCCCAATTTGTGGGTTTTCTTTCCATTCTGCTGGAGATTTCTTTTGACATGCAAAAACTCTTTAATAGGACATGATCACAGTTACTGATTTTGTGAAGTATTTTGCGTGCAGTTTGATTCTTGTTCATGAATTCTCTACAAACCCCTATTTCTTCAAGTTTTCTACCAATTTTGCTTTCCAAAACATTTAATGTTTCTGTTTTAATATTTAGATCTTTGATCCATTTAGGATTTAGTTTAGGACATGGTGATCAGCATGGATCTAGTTTTAGTTTTTGGCATGTGGAGAGCCATGTTTTCTAGCCTCATTTATTGAAGAGACTGTCTTTGTTTCAGTGGACATGTTTGGCCCCTTTATCAAAGATAAAAGTGGCTGAGTGTGTTTGTAATTGTGGTTGTATCTTATTATCTATTCCATTGATCTTCAGGTCTGTTTTTATTCCAGTACCATGATGATTTTATTACAGTAGCTTTGTAGTATAACTTCAAGTCAGGGATTTTGATGCCTCCTGCCTTGCCTTTGCTGCTTAGAACTGCCTTTGCTATTTTAGGTCTGTGCTCATTCCAGATGAATTTTAGGAGTGATTTCTCTAGATCTATGAGGCATGTTAGTAGTATTTTCAATGGAGTTGCATTTAATCTGTATAACAATTTTGGGAAAATGGCCATTTTCACAATTTTTGTTCTTCCTCTCCATGAACAAGGGATGTCTTTCCATTTTCTGAGGTCCTGTTCTATTTCTTTTTCAGGGTATTATAATTTACCCTTTATAGCTCTTTTACTTCTTTTGTTAGATTAATTCCTACATGTTTCTTTTTTTGGATGCTGGTGTGAAGGGTGTGGCTTCTCTTATTTCTCTCAGTGATTTGGTTATTAGTGTATAAGAATATTATTGATTTTTAAGTGTTGCCTTTGTATCCAGTTACATTGCTGAATTTATTTATTATATCTAGGAGTCTTTCAGTGGAGTTTTGGGGGTCTTCTATGTAGAGTATCATGTTGTCTGCAAATAATGATAGTTTAACTTCCTCTTTTCTAATCTTTACTCCTTTTATTTCTCTCTCTTGTCTAATGGCTCTGGCTAGTATTTCCAGTACTATGTTGAATAGGAGTGGTGATAAGGGACATCCTTCTCTTGTGCCTGATTTCAAGATAAAGTCTTTCAGTTTTTGGCCATTTAATATGATGCTGGCTGTTGGTTTGTCATAGATGGCCTTTATCATATTGAAGTATAGACCATCTATCTATTCCAATTCTCTGTAAGGTTCTTATCACAAATGGGTGTTGGATCTTATCAAAAGCTTTTTCTGCATCTGTAGAAATGATTATTTGATTCTTATTTTTGGCTCTATTGATATGGTGGATTACATTTGTTGATTTATGTATGTTGCACCATCCTTGCATGCCTGGGATGAATCCCACTTTGTTATGTTGTATAATAATCTTGATAATTTGCTGCATCCTGTTTGCCAATATTTTATTGAGAATTTTTGCATCTGTGTTCATTAGGGTGATTGGCCTGTAGTTCTCTTTTTACTTGGGTCTTTCACAGGTTTTGGTACTAGAGTAATGTTTGCTTCTTGGGATGACTTAGGGAGAATTCCTTCCCTTTTGATTTCGTTGAAGAGTTTGAGGAGTGTCAGCATTAAGTCTTCTTTGTATTTCTTGTAGAATTCCACAGTGAATCCGTCTGGGCCTGTGCTCTTCATTGTTGGTTAAGGACTTAATTACATTTTAAATTTCATTAATAGAAATTGGATTATTCAGCAGTTTTACATCTTCCTGATCCAGCTTTGGTGGTTCATATGTTTCTAGGAATCTGTCCATATGTTCTGTGCTATTGAACCTATGAGAGTAGAGTTTTTTGAAATAGGTGTTGATGATCTTCTGCATTTCCACAGAGTCGGTAGTGATTTCACCTTTATCATTCCATATTGCATGAATTTGAGTCTTTTCTTTCCTTTTTTTAATTAGGTTAGCTAGGGGCTTATAAATTTTATTTATTCTTTCAAAGAACCAGCTCTGATTCATTGATTCTTTGTATTGTTTTCTTAGTCTCTATTGCATTGATTTCTGCTCTGCCCTTTATAGTTTCCACCCTTCTTTTGGCTTTGGGCTTGACTTGCTCTTTTTTTTTTTTTCTAGGTGTTTGAGGTGTAGCATCAGGTTGTTTATTTGTGCTCGTTCTGTTTTCCTGATGTGAGAGTTCACCATAATAAATTTGCCTCTGAGGACTCCTTTCATCGAGTACCACAGACTCCGGTAAGGTGTATTTGTATTTTCGTTTGCCTGTAAATATTGCTTAATTTCTTCTTTAATTTCCTCTATGATCCACTGATGGCTCAGGAGTGCATCATTCAATTTCTGTGTGTTTGTGGGGTTTTCGCAGTTTCTTTTGTCATTAATTTCTAATTCTGTGGCACTATAATCCAGTAACATACATGGGATAATTTCAATTCTTTTGCATTTACTTAAGCATGTTCTGTGGGCTAGTATATGGTCTATTTTAGAGAACATTCCATATGCTGCTGAGAAGAACATATATTCTGATGTTGCTGGGTAGAACACTGTGTACATCTATAAGTCCATTTGTTCACAGGTGTGATTCAGTTCTTTTATTTCTTTACTGAATTTCTGTCTAGTTGATCTGTACCTTTCTGTCAATGGCACATTAAGGTCTCTTGTTATAATTGTGTTATTTCTTATTTGATTTTTCATTTCTTTTAATATTTGTGTTGTGTAGCTAGGCACTCTGGAATTTGGTGCATATATATTTAAGATTATTATCTCTTCCTCTTGAAGTTTTCCCCTAACTAGTATGTATTGATCCTCTTTATCTCTTTGGATCATTCTGGGTTTCAAGTTCACATTGTCTGCAAACAGAATAGCTACCCCTGCTTTTGGGGGAATCCTGTTGCATGGAATATTGTTTTCCATCCTTGGACTTTCAGTCTATGAATATCCTTTTGGGTTAGATGGGTTTCCTGTATACAGCATATGGTTGGATGTTGTTTTTTGATACATTCTGCCAGTCTGTTTGTTGTGGAAGTATTTTATTTCTTCGTTGATTTTGAAGGATAGTTTTGCAGGATACATCAGTCTGGGTTGGAAGTCATTTTCCTTTAAGATCTGAAATATTTTCTTCCATGTTCTTCTTGACTTCATAGTTTGTGTTGAGAAGTCTGCTGTGATTCTGATAGGCTTTCCTTTATAGGTGATCTGTCTCTTCTCTGTAATAGCTTTTAATATTCTGTTCTCATGTTGGATTTCTGGGATGGTGATTATTGTATGTCTGGGTGTAGTTTTATTTCAGTTATGGTTATTTGGAGTTCTATATGCATCACTGATCTCTATGTCAGTTTCCATTCTCATGTTTGGGAAGTTTTCAGCTGTTACTTCTATAAGAGCCTCTTGATATCGTTTGTGTTGTCACTTTGTTTTTCATTTATACCTATCAATTTTATGTTGTTTTTCTTTGCATCATCTTGTAATTGTTGAGTTGGTATTTCCTGGTTCCTTGTTATTTTTAAAAAATCTTTCCTTTCCTATTGACTAATCACAATCTTGTCTTTGAGGTCTGAAATTCTGTCTTCACTTTCGTTGAGGCAGTTTTGACAACTTTCAACTGTGTATCTCTTTGAATCTGTTTCATTCATTTGTGTTTGTTTCTTATGTTGTTCATTCAGGGTTTCCATCTTTTTGCATTGTCCCTCTGTTTTTTTAACTATGTCTTCTTTAGCTGTGTTCAGCATTTCTTTCATTTCATTTTATCATTTCTTTGTTTACCTGGGAAACTATTTCTGATCTGAGTTCTTTTATAGCTTCCCAGAGTTGTTTCTTTACTTCAGTTATTATCATTTCAGGAATTTCATATCTATGGCTTATATTTACTTTGTCAGTGTCTCCTAGGCTTGCTTGGGTTCAGCTGGAAGTTTGAAATTGCATTTTGCTCTTACGTTGTTTCATTTTCTTATCTTTCCCTGTGCACTGGGAATCACCTGGCCCACCTTTGACTCCCAGGGCAGACTGCAGACAACTGCTAGCTACTTGGAGTTCACTGGGTGTGGATCAGTTAGGCCCACAGGGACTTCCTGTGTGTTCTTCAGTTATTTCTTATAAGGGATGGTCTTACCACCTGGGAGTGAGTTTCCAAGGCTTCCCTGTGCCCTGGGTTTCAAGGTACACATGTTGAGCACTTGGGACTGTATTTAGACCCCTACCATCTGCTTGGAGTTCCCTGGGCTTGGCCCCTTAGGCCCACAGGGACCTTCCATGCATGCTAGGTGATTTCAGATGTGGGGCGTGTCCTTATCACTGGGGAGCAAGTTCCAAGGCTTCCCTGTGTGCTGGGATTCAATCCATTCATGTTCAGCACCCAGGACTGAATTCAGGCTCCTGTTAGCCACTTGGAGTTCTCTGGGCATGGCCCATATTTACATTTTAAAATCTTGCTGTTCTCCAGAATATTACTTGAAAAGACCACTTTAAACCATTATATTGATATTCAAGTGAAATTTCAAAGGTAGTCCCTTGTCTCTAATACAAGAAATTCATTGGTTCTGAGTGTGCTGTGTCTTGTAAAAATGTGTTGAAGTCAGGAAACTAAGACAGCCAATTAAGAGAATTTTTGTACTTTCTGTTTATAAAGAGATTTGAAAAGAAAAAGAGTAGTTCATGAAATGGTAGAGTAATGAAAAGTAGAGTTTGTAGTATTTGATTTTCTATGGTTCTTTTCTCTTTCTTTTTATAAGGGTTAAATATTTGTTTCTGGAGTTCTTATCACCCACATTGAATGCATGGAGAATAACAGGAAAGTGACTGAGTTCATTTTAATTGGTCTCACACAGAACCCAGGAATGCAGAATGCAGTGTTTGTGGTCTTTCTGGTTCTGTACATGGTAACACTCACTGGAAACCTGCTTATTGTGGTGACCATTGTCATCAGCCAGACTCTGAATACACCCATGTATTTCTTCCTGAGCCACCTTTCCTTAATAGACACAATTTATTCTTCTTCTTCAGCTCCAAAGCTGATCGTGGACTCTTTGCATGAGAAGAAAGTCATCTCCTTTCATGG
>PVLA01016708.1:0-19783 GCA_004027455.1 Hydrochoerus hydrochaeris
CCGGCACCAGTAATCACACTGCTGCTGCTCACTCCGGCACCAGTAATCACACTGCTGCTGCTCACTCCGGCACCAGTAATCACACTGCTGCTGCTCACTCCGGCACCAGTAATCACACTGCTGCTGCTCACTCCGGCACCTTAAGCACCTCCTGCTTTTCTAGCAACCTAAACTTAGCCCCTGTTTATCTGACGGTGTCCACATCTCTTTCACAACCCACAGGACAGGCCCCTGGGTAGGCCCCTCCTCCCAAGCATGGTTTCCCAGTGGAGCCTGGGGCCTTACTCCTCCAGGCAGTGACACTGCAACTTGCAGGGCTGGCCTTCCTGATGCTGATGTAAACCCTGCTCTGGGAATCCCGGATGCATGCATGTGGGGAGTGTCCGTGGGATCTCAGGAACGGCCACTGCTGCCCAGTTGGCTCCCACCTCTCAGGAAAGAAGTGTAGATGAGGAAGCAAAAGAGCAGGAAAAAAGTAAAGACGATTTTCATTCATTGTGAAAGTGACTTTGGTGTCTCTGCCGGGGACTGCACTTGTCTTAGTTATTCCTCGCTCACTGCTGAGACAGAATACCCAATACCTAAAGATAAGAAAGGAAAAGTTTATTTAGCTCACAGTTTATAGATGTTTCAATTTATAATCAGCAGGCTCCAAGGTAGGTGGCATGGCAGAGGGGCATGGCTGCGGAAGAAAGCAAAAATAATAAAAGCAAAAAGGAGAGAGACAAGCCTTTCCCTGTCCTATATTGTGTTCAGGCTACCTACCCTAGGGTGGGTGTGACACTCACATCCCCAACCCCAGCACTACACAATAAACCACTCACAAACTCTAGATTCAGATGCCTCTGAAAAGCCCGCCCCCACAACATCATGAGGCTTAGGGGGCCATGCAGACACAAACCATAACAGCACTCATCCTCTGCTCCAAACCCAGGTGCCTGCTACCTGCCTGTTATGTGGCTGCCTTGTAAAAAGGCTCAGGCCTTGGACACTGGGTCATCACTCTCCTCCTCTAACACTGGACCTCTCCTGCATTTGGGTTCTCTTTTCAGCCTGGGTCCACTTAATCCTAGGACAGTTTGATTTTATTATTCTTTCTGTCTGTGTAGTTGCTATGCCCCAAGTGAAAACAGGAACCTAGGGCATGAGCTCACATCCTCATCTTGGGGAAAGCCTCCACCTACCCTTCTTAACCCTTCCCTACTTCCCCATTCACCCCAATACAGCCAGTTGTCAAGGTTTACAAGGGAAAAGATTTAATACAGGACACAAAATATATAGATTTATTTTATAATATTCACCCAAAAAGTCAAATGCAGAAGAGTACAAGTGATGTGTTCATGCAATGCAGACCCAAAGAATCCAGCTGAGGGCCTGGATCCCACAGCAATGTCCTACACACGTTCAGTTGGAGGCATAGAGTTCACGACAATGACTCATGCAAGTCTGTACCAAGGATCTGTGCTGGGAAGGCCCAAAGGTCAGTGATGGAAGCTAGAAAGTCTGTGCCAGCAGGATGAAGCGTCTCTGCCAGCAGGCTGAGGGATCTGCTCTGGAGCCAGGAAGTGATGCTCAAGGTAAGGACAGGAGCTCCCTCAAAGAGAACCCCAGCTATCCTCAGTGCCAGCTTGGGGACTGGAGCTCCCCTGACAATGGGAACAACCAAGTTCATTTAAGGAAAGCCAGTGTGACAAGCCTCTCCTGGTGTATCAAGCACACCATTTTCCCCTCCAGTTCTGCTTTTGTGCTGTAGACAAAAATCCAGAGGGGGGCCTTCCACACCAGCACCAGGCTGATTGCATTCAGCTGGGTGTTAGTTAGCCCACCACACAGCCTGAAGAGGGGCAGCCCATGCTCAGTGCTCTGTGTCCTCTGAGGTCACTCTGAGCTCTGATTGGGGCTGGTAGTCACTCACCTGATCTGGCTCATACTTGTGGGAACTGTTAGCTTTTAATCTGCTCTGGGGACCATCTGATGTGTGAGAAAACACCTGAGTCCCAGGACACCTCATTGACTCTGCTCCCCACCCCACACTCACAAGGACGTGGTCACTGTGCTGAGTGGCCACCGAGTTGCACAATACTGCAACAATGGCTCTTCACTCAGGAAATATGACCAACTCATCCTTCCTAGGTGACTCATTCCAAGTCTTTCATGTTCTTGTGAAGCAGGCTTTTGTCTGGAGCTGCCTCAAAACACTCTCACCATTTCATCAGAGTTCAGTATTTTATAGATTTGTATTTTTGAGCCAATCATGAAAGCATCACTCATTGAGAAGAATCTAATGGGAAATTTCTGGCTACCCCACATGGCTATTGCATATGCTCAAACCTTTTGCATTACTCATTTGACATCTGTATTTGACATTTAAACTTTGGGGGTGTCATTGCTAAGTGATTATAAAAAGAAACAAAACATTCAAAGGAATTACTAAGAAGAACATTCTACAATTATGACTAAATCAGATGGTTTTAATTCGTTCATTGCAGGGTAATAATTACAATTAGGTGGACTGAAGTCAGAATCTCAGAATGAAGAACACTCTTTGCTCCCTTGAGTTTTTACAGTGTAAATAGCCTTCATTCATTCATTCAGTAACATTTCAAAGGTGGCTTTTCCTAACATGAAAACCAAGGGAACAAGCTCTGCAGTTTTAAACATCCTATAAACATTTCTTCATTGTAGATACAGTTCATAACCACCCAGGAAAACCCCACTGTGAACGCTTCCTCAGTTGAAAAAGTCATGAACTCAATATGCTAGTTTCCTTTATTTGTTTCCTTTGGATTTCTGATGTTTAAGTTCTTAAATTTAAATTTTTAGCTCTCTCAAAATAATCCCACATGTGAGTATATAGAGACTCCAATTAATAATTTCAGGTAAATATATGGGGGCATAATTTACTTACTAGGTGATACATACAGTTGAACTACTTTCCTGCTTTTTGACAAATGTGTCTGTAGGCAGGGTCAACATCACAATCAGACAATTAAACATTATCACCCAGAAGAGATGTGTCTCATCATAGTCAGAATGCCTGAAACTTTGGATCTAGGAACACTAATTTTCTTTGTTCACTACAAAGTAATTTTTCTTCTGCAAGTATTTCTGAAAAATCAAATTACACAATCAATCATCTTATTTGTTTGTTTCTTTATTTTAAAATGAAAAATGTATAAAAACAATGATGCAGAATTTCAAAACAAAATAATAGATTAACAATGGTGAATATATTGTGTATTATCTTCCAAGTAGTGGCTCAAATTACAACATATAGGCATGAAAAAATGATTGACCAATGAAAACACAAACCATTCCTTTTGATGAACTAAAAATTATCTATCTTGTATGCATATATATATATGTATGCACATATATATATATATATATATATATATATATATATATATAATCTTTCCTTCTTTCTTTTCTCAGTTCTTTCATTTTGATCAGTTTCTTCCTCTTTCACTGCCACAATATCTACTGTACATTTTGAATCTTACTTATTCTTTCAGTTTTTTTGCACTAGGGAGACAATACCATGTTTACACATGTGAGTCTGATTTATTTCACTTATGGGTATGGTCTCAAGTTGCATCCATTTACTTATAAAAGCCTTAGTTTATTCTTACTTATAGCTGAGAAATACTCCATCATATAAAACTATCACATCTTGTTTTATCCAGTCCATGGTTGATGGGCATTTGGGCTGTTTCCAAGATTTAGCTCTCACAATTTGTGCTGCTGTAAACAGATATACATATATCACTGTAGCATGTTTTCAATTATTCTGGCAAAATACACAGAAAGGAATAGCTGGGTGGAATGGGAGCTCCAATCCTAATTTTTCAAGGAATCTCCACACTGATTTTCATAGTGATTGTACATTCTACACTCCCACCAACCGTGGAAAAGGGTTTCTCTTACCCCACAGCCTCATCAACATTTCTTATTGGTTGATGTCTTGATGACAGCCATTCTTTCTGGAGTAGATGGAATCTCAGTTGTTTTAATTTGCATTTCTCTAATGACCAATGAATGATATTGAAGGTTTTTCTTACATTTACTTGCCATTTCTATTTCTTCATCTGAGAAGTGTGTAATCATTTCAGATGCCCATTTTTGGGTTTGGGTCTTTGAAATTTTGTGGGTTTTCTAGGTAGAGGATCCTGTCATCTGCAAATAATGATAATTTCATTCCTTCTTTCACACCCTTATTCCTCTTATTTCTCTCTCTTGTGTAATTGCTCTGGCTAACTGCTTCCAAAACTCCACTGAATAGGAGTGGTGATAGTGGACACCCTTGTCTTGTTTCTCATTTTAGAATGAAAGTGTTCGATTTCTGTCCATTTGTTAAGATTTAGGCTTTTGGTTTGTCATAGATGGATTTTATCAGATTGAGTTAGAGACCATTTATTCTAGTTTTCTGTAGGGTTTTTAACATGAATGAGTGTCATTGTTTATAAAAGCTTTTTCTGCATCTACTGAGATGATCGTATGATTTTTGCTTTTGGCTTTGTTGATGTGATATATTATGTTTATTGATTTGCATGTGTTGAACCATCCCTCCATTCCTGGGATGAATTCCATGTGGTTATGGTATATAATCTTCTTGATAATTTGCTGTTTTCTGCTTGCTAGTATTTTATTGAGGATTTTTGTATATGTGTTCATTAGGGAGATTGGCCTGTAGTTATCCTTTTTGGTTTGGGCTATCTCTGGTTCTGGTATCAGAGTAATACTTGCCTCCAGGAATGAGTTAGTGAGAATTGCTTCCCTTTCAATTTCATTAAAGAGTTTAAGGAGTATTGACAATAAATCTCAAGTTTCTTGTGGAATTCAGCCATGAATCCTTGAGGACCTGGGCTTTTCTTTGTTGGTAAGTTTTTAATTGTTTTCAATTTCAATAGCTGATACTGAGTTATTCAAAATTTTTATATCTTCTTGATTCAGTTTGGTAATTCATATGTTTCTAGGAATCTGTCCATTTCTTCTGAGTTTTCCAGCGTATGCACATAAAGTAGATATTCATGAACTGAACTTCCACAGGACCTGTAGTTTTTCACTTTTTTCATTCCTCTGCATGAATTTGAGATTTTTCTTTCCTTTTCTTGATATTTTTAAATTTCTTCTTTAGTTTCATCTGTGACTCATTGGTTGTTCAGGAGGATGTTATTTAATTTCCATCTGTTTATGGGGGTTTCATGGTTTCTTTTGCCATTAATTTCCAGTTTTATTGCAGGATGGTCAGATAATTTACATGGGAGACTTTTTATTCCTTTCAATTTACTTAAGCATATTATATGTCTAATATATAGTCTCTTTAACAGACTGTCCTGTGTGCAGCTGAGAAAAATGTATATTCTGATGTTTTGGATGGAACACAATGTAAATGTCTACTAAGTCCATTTGTTCACATGTTTGATTCAGTTCTGTTATTCCTTTGCTGACTTTTTGTCTAGTTGATCTATCTCTGGGACAATGGGGTATTAAAGTCCCCTATTACAATTGTAGTATTGTTTATTTGATTTTTCATGTCTATTACTATTTGTTTTACATAGTTTGGTGCTCCCATATTTCGGGCATGTATGTTTGTGATTGTCATCTCTTCCTGTTGAAGTTTTCCCCTAACATCTTTATCTATTTTGATCATTTTTTATTTGAAGTTCACATTGTCTGCAAGCAAAATGGCTACCTGTTCTTTTTTCTAGGTTTCTGTCACATGGAGAATTGTTTTCCACCTTTGAGTTTCAGTCTGTGAGTTTCTTTTTGAGTTAAATGTGTTTCTTGTATATATCATATTGTTAAGTCTTATTTCTTGATCCATTTGACTGGTCTGTTTCTTTTGATTGGTGAATTGAGGCCATTTAGATTGATGGTAATAAGTGATATGTATTGGCTTATCTTTGTCATGTTATTTTCCTGTTGTTGATTCACTGCTTTTCCTCTCTGTTTAATTGTTTGCCCTGCCTGGTGTTTTGTTTTTTTGGGGTTTTTTTTTCTGTTATTATTCTTGGAATTCTGGTCATTTTTATCTCTGCCTAGAACATTCTTCAGCATTCTTTGTAGGGTTGGTTTGGTGGTCATGTAAGTATCTTATTTCTCCATTAATTTTGAAAAGTAGTTTTGCAGGGTATGTTAATCTGGGTTGGAAGTTATTTTCTTTTAGGGCTTGAAATACTTTACTCCAAGGTCCTCTTGATTTCAGAGTTTGTGTTAAGAAGTTGGCCGTGATACTCATGGGCTTTTTTAGATAGGTGATCTGTTTCTTTTCTCTAATGGCTTTTAGTATTCTGTTTTTGAGTTTTTCTAGGATCTGGGTGTAGAAACATGGCTGTTTGGAGTTCTATACGCCATACCTGTCTATATGTCAGACTCTGTTCTCATGCTTGGAGAATTTGCTGTTACTAATCCTGCAAATAATGTTTTTTTTAAGGTCATTAGTGTTGACTTCTGCTTTTTCACTGACATTGTATAGTTTCTTATATAGTTTCTCTTTGCCTTGTAGCTGTTGAATTGTTATTTCATGGTCTCATTATTTTTAAGATATCTTTCCTCTTGTGATCACTACCCACAATCCTGTCTCTAAGGTCTAGAAGTCTATCTTCAGTTTTGCTAAAGTGGTTTTGCCAGCTTTCAGTGGAATTTTTAATTTCCTGAATATCTCTTTGAATTTGTTATATGAATTATATTTGTTTTCCTATATCGCTCATTCATGGTTTCTGTTATTTTCTTATGCTCCTGTATTTTTTATCTATGTCTTCTCTAGGCATTGTTATATTGAGCAATTCCTTCATTATGGGTGTCATTTCTTTTTTTTTTTTTTAACCTGAAAGAATATTTCTGAACCAATTTCTTCTATAGCCTTGTGAATTTGTTTCTTTATTTCACTTGCTATCTTTTCAGGAATTTCAGGTGTACTTCTTCCAATCTCTTCTATGTCTATGTCTCCTGTACCTGTTCTGGATGGGCTGGAGGTCTGAGATTACATTTTGACTTTTGCATTTCGCCTTTCCCTTTTAACCTCTTATTTCATATTTTGTTCTTTTCAATCTCACTAGTCTTGACTGTCCATCATGTGCACTTAGTTAGAGTCCTACTTTATGACTGACATTCACCCAGTTGCTGGGTCCTACAATGTAGAAAAGAGGTCAGCCACCTGAATTCCTCCTGTTGGGCCAGTTGAGTGAGTCCTGGATTCTTCCTGGACTGACCAACCTAGGAGTATTGATGGGAATCAGCCCTTAGCTCATACTATTACTGCTGTTTCAGACTTTTCCAGGCTACCAGACCCACCTGTCCGTGGTGTGCTCCCCAGCTGTGTCACCTGGAGTCTTGCAGGCCTGCCAAGGTCCTCCAGATGAAAAGAGGGGTCACCACACTCTTGCTGGGGTCCTCCAGATCTCTTTATTTCTTTTTAGTAAGAATATTATTGGTTTATGTCTTGCACTCTCAGCCACTACTTTGAAGATAATGATTCACAGTGTATTATTTTTCTCTTATTATTTGATTATGAAATTTTGTTTTTTTCATAAAATAAGATTTTTTATTTGTTTTAATATTAAAATTACACTTTAATATGAATTAAGTGACTCATATTTAAAGTGCACAATTCAGTACATGTTAACAAATACACACCTGTGAGGCCAGTACCATCACTAAGATGTTAAACATACTTGTCACCCATTGGCTTTTTGTAGCCCTTCTTCCTGGTACCTGCCTGTCCCCTACAAGACCTTAGGAAATAATTGATCTAATTTTTGTCACGATAGATTGGTTTTCATTTTCTACAGTTTTGTAGACATGCAATAATCCAGGACTACTATTATTTGTCTGGTTCTTTCCCTAAGCACAATTATTTTGTGGTTCGCCTACACTACATCACGTATCATCATGACTCTACTGGTGTACGATCCCCATCTGTACTGTTCATGGTGGTGTAACATTCCATCACAAAGCCAATTCATATCTTTTACCATTTCACTTTGGGATAAAGATTTGGTCATTGATTTAAACACGGTCATCCTGATGTCTCTGCATACTACCTCTGTGTGGTTTTAAGTTGTGCATTCCTAAATTTTAAGGAGATAGAGTGCTTTTTCATGTGCTTATCTGTCATCTGTCTACTTTATTTGATGAAATGTCAGTTGAACATTGTGACAATTTGTAATTAGGCTGTTTTCTTGTTGTTGAATTTTGAATATATTTTTATATGTGAAAACGTCCTTACTTAGATACGTGGTTTGCAAATATGTCCTGCCCATATGTGACATATCATTTTGTTCTCTGCAACGCCCTTGCAAAAGAAGACTTTTCAAACAAAGTAGAAACTAAAGCTAACACATTCAGAGAAAATGCTATACCCATGGAGCCTGGTGAGGCAAGTGAGTCACACAGAGAGAGTCACACAGAGGTGCTCTGGAGCCCTGAATGGAGGAGCCCTTTCATGACCACTTTGACTGACCGCTGCAGGTGGGGTGTCGGCCAGCACGAGACCCCCTAAGCCACTGTTTTTTGGACGATACCACATTTTCATGAATTTTACCTCCAAGAATTTAGCAGTTTCTCACAGTGAAAAACCAAGATAGATTCCCTCATGTTTCTAGCAGAGAAACAAGAAAATTCACTACACTGAAGTATACAGAGGGGTCTGCAAAGCAGGGACCTACTCTCCAGGAAGAGTACTGGACAGAGGCTAATCTTCCTTGAGAGAGCAGAAGCCAGCCCACCCCTGCTAGCTTTCCTGGTTCAACTAAGTGGCAAAACCTCAAACACATTTGGAAGTTATCTCAGGGACAGGAGCCAACTGAAACTGAGATTTGAAAAGGGCATTTTCCTTTCCCACAAGCTACACGTCAGCCATAGGAATCCAGCATAAAAACAGCCCCTTACAGCTTATGGAGTCACAGAGCCCAGACTCTACCTAGGAGGCAGCTGTTAGGAAACTGCAAACAGCAACAGGAAGATGGAAAGGCACTCAGATGCATTCCAAGCTTCTGGCACCTTGAGCTCCAACAATTATCAAATAATGACCAACTCACAGCTAGACTTTCACTAAAGACCTAACACTTTGTTCCTGTTATGCAATGTCATATATCCGGTCTTAAATAATGAAAGAAAGGCACACTAACAAGCAAGAAAGAATGTAGTAAGAAGAAACTAAGCAGACTGACCTGGCACAGCTATAAATGAATTAAGAATTCTCAGTTGAATAGTTTAAAGTGACCATGATTAATGTTTTAAGGGTCCTGGAAGAAACACAAACAAAATGTAAGAAAATAGGAATAAAGTAAGCAGGAACAGAGATTCTTAAAAATGCCACAGAACAAAATGCTACAAGTCAAGATCACTGTAACAAAATAAACGGCACTTTCCCAAATTTACTGCATGATGGCACTCTGATGAGGAAAGAAACAGAAAGCCTTGTAAGTCAATAGGGATTCCTCAACCAAAATGCAAATATGAAAACAAGTGATAATGGAAAACCAAACAGAATGTCAAAGAATTTTGAGACAACTTAAAATGTCAAAGAATTTTGAGATAACTTAAAATGTTTAATGTATGTATTATTAGAATACTGTACAAAGAAAAAATAGAACAGGAAAAATATTTGAAGTAATGATAACCAAGGATTTTTAATTTAAAATGACAGACAACAAACCCAAGATTTAGAAAACACAGAGACCTAAAGCAGGATGAATCCTCTTAGTGAAAGTAAATACCAAGACGTATCACATTTAAAGTACAGAAATTTAAAGAAAAAAATCTTGAAACAAATCAGGATGGGGAAATTTTTATATAAGAACACAAATAAAATCACAAAATTCTACTTGAAACTATTCAAGCCAGATTTTTTAAGGGATATTCAAAGTACTGAAATTGTTTCAACTCCTCCCACTTAATATTCTATCTCTAGTTAAATTATATTTCAAGAAGTAAAAAGAAAATAACTTCTTAATCAAAATCTGAAGGAATTTATCACAATGGGACAGACCTACACAAGAAATGTGAAAAACCCTCAGGGAGAAGGAAATCAATGCAGGGCAAAAACTCAAAGAAGACAAGAGCAGTGGACAAGAAATAAGAGAAGGTAGGGTGAAGGTGCTCATTTTGCTATTTAATTGTTCCGAAATTATTTCTTTAAAGGACTAGTAGGAGAAATCTATCGACAATATGTAGATAAATAAAATGTGGAACTCAAATATCAGAAAGGCAGAAGATAGAAACAGGGAAAACCTTGTTGTAAGGCGTCTGTGCTATCTGGCAAGTGTTACAGTGGTATTTGAAAGTAGACTTTTATTATTGAGAATGTAAATCATAAACACTGAGGCAACAACTAAATTTTTTGTGTGTACCAGGGTTCGAACTCACAACCTTGCACTTGCCAGGTAGGCACTTAAGCCACTGAGCTAAATCCCCAGCAACAGCTAAGTTTTTAAGAGAAGTATAACTAATTTACTAAAGAAAAGTGATGAAATCAAATCATAAAATGCTCTATAAAGCCTAAAAACTCCACAAAAAAACCTGTTAAAAATACTAAAATATATGTATCAATATATAAATTCATTACATAGGGACAAGATGATCAACCATAAAATGAATATCTAAATTTTTAAAATTTATTGTGGTAAAGGGTATATTGCCATTAACCCTCCTCAAAGTAACTCTTCTGACCCCAGACACACCTATCGCATCATTCCTGCCACTTTCTGCAGCAGTTCTTAAAGCCTTCTTTCATGAAGGTCTTTATGAATTGGGATTTTAAAATATAATGAATGTGTTGCCAGTTTATTACAATCGAAGGGAAAATCTGGCTTATGAAACCATTACAGTGTACCTCATCTGCCTTACCTACTGGATCTTGTACCATGTGACTTCTCTCTCTTCCCCAAAGTAAAAATAGTCAAGAAAGGTAAAAATTTTGACTCAACTCAGAATAGCAAGGCTGCCACAACCTAGCATCTAAAGACACGTAGCTATAAAATGGAGCACTACTTACCCATAAAATGACGAGATTCTGTTGTTTATGAAATTCTAGGATAATATTAAATTAAGCCAAGCACACAAGCATAGAAAGAAGAGTCCTGCATGGTCTCATTTACATATTCAACCTACAACAGTTGATTTTAAAGAAGTTGGGTCAATGGATCCCATGTTATAGACAGACAGCAGGAATCAGTTTTACTGCTCTGTGATATGATAGGGTAAATATGTATCATACATTTCAAAACAGGCAGATATCAGGGCTCTGAATGTTTGTATTACAAAGAACTGATAATAAACATTTAGAGGAGAGATACGCTAATGGCTCTGGTTTGATCACTGTGCAGTCTATACAGCTATAAAACCATAGAACCTGCCCCAGAACTATGCATAATTTAAAAAAACAGAGAATGTGTTGAACAGATCTGTTTGCAGTCTCACTGCTTGAATGTCTACTTTGTATGCTTTAATTTTGTAACTTGAACAACTATTACTAAAAAGACAGTATGTGATTTATCAACTAGTGATTTCTTACTGTTTATCTTTCTTTTTGAAATTCTGTAATATCTCTACCCTTTTTCTGTTTTTTTCTCTTTCAATAAAAAAACAGAGAATGCAAGAAAAATGGAATGAAAACATGAAAGTAAAAGGAAGTATCAACAAAACAGTTACAAATGGTAGATGTTGATTTAACTGTCAATACTTACTTTAAATATGAATGTTCTAAATACACCAATTAAAAATAAATTTAATAGAATAAAGTAAAACAAGACCTAATTGTGTGTCATTTAGAAGAAGCTAATTTTAAATATAATGAAAGCCATAAATTAAAGATAAAAAAATAGAGACCGTTATACCATGGTAACTAAAAGAAAGCTTGATTGTCTGTAAAAGTTTAAGGAAAAGCAAATTTTGGCTGGGGGTTTAGCTCAGCGGCATAAGTGCCTGCTTAGCAAAGGCGAGGTCATAAGTTTGATCCCTGGCACACACATACACACAAAAAAAGTGATGTATTTCCCAACTATAGGTCTGGGGGATGGGGATTTAGCTCAGCGGCATAAGTGCCTGCCTTGCAAGCGTGCAGTCATGAGTTCGATTCCCAGTACAAAAAAAAAAGAAAAAGCAAATTTCACACCAAGAAAAAAATTGTTTGGAACAAGTCCTTTTTAATGGTTAAGTCACAGGAACACATAACTAGTTCCAATAACACACCAAGTAACAGAACATTAAAATACATGAATCAAAACCTGGTAAATCTTCATGGAGAAATAACCAACTCCTCCAGCATAGATAGAGTTCAGTACCCCTCCTCCAACTGATCTACCACTTAGAACACCAGAAGTGGTGTAATTCACTTGACAAGCAATATTCATTAAATTGATGTAATTGATATTTATTGGATAGTTTATCCAAAAGGAGCAGAACACATCTTCTCAAGCCCAAAGGGACCATTGACCAAAATAAACCAGATTTAGGACATAAATAAAGAGTGCAGTTTCATCTTTTTTTCAGTTAGAAGAATCCCTGTATTTTTTTCACCCTGCATAATGTAAGAGCCCCAGTATGTTCATAATTCCTCACAAAATTTATAAAATTAACAACTGGAAAACTGAACTTAGACTTGTCTAAACCATTTATAGATACGAATTCTGTAGCAGCAACTCAAAACACCAAGTTTCCTGGAGTAACTCAGTTCTTTTTTTGATTCTTGGATATATGGGAAGCATCAATGGACCTAGGAAAGAAGCCAGGAAACTATTTCCCTTGGATCCAAGCATCGTTGTACCTCTCCTATTTTCTTCTGTGACATTTCACTATTGATGTAGTGCTCCTTCTCATAAATGCAAACTGAATTTTGAACATGGTATGTTTCATATACACTGTACAGGTAAATACAATCATAGTTGTTTTTATAAGTTCTAAGACAAAAACACAATTTTTAATCTTTTAATATTTTGGTAACTTTTATTAAAATCTTAAATTTTATATCACAGTGATAATGACCTGTTTACCCAAATTATGCATTTTCCAAAAGACCTGTTTACTCAAATTCCGTATTTTCCCAGTATGCATATTATAGTCAGGTGTTTTAATTTCTCACAGCAGGGATCAGTGCAGCAGGAGCTCTGGAAAGAATCTGAACTCTGGTCTCACTGTTGGATGTTGTGTTGCTTGGGACTAAGCTAAGATGAAGAATGGAGGGCCAAGCAGGCTGAGGTGTCTTCATTTTCTTCAGCATCCCTGTCTCCCTCAAAGGTCCTGCTTCAAAAGTCTGTGACAGTGAAGCTAGATGGTCAACTGATTTTCTTCAGTTGGCTACCTAGAGGATTAGAGAAGCGTTCTTCTGGATGTGCATGAACAGATCACAGAGGCCTCTTCTTGGAAACTACATCTGGCCCCTGGCTCCTTCCTCTCTGGAGCTGTTTCCCTGCTTTGCTTCCAGCCACCATGACACAAGCACCGTGATGTTTCCACTTTGAAGCCAGCTAACTGTGGACAGAAACCTCTGAAATCCTTCCTCCTTTAAGTTGCAAAGGTTAGGTATTTTTTCCAAAAGCAGGAAAGCTGAACAATACAGAAAACTGGCACCAGAGAAGCGTGATCATTTCTGTGATTTATACCTGAGCACGTAGTTGAGAAGACTTGGAACTGGCTTGCAAGGGGAGCTTGAAAAGGTTGGGATTTGCAGGCTGCAAAAGAGAATGATGTAAGCAGAACCTAGTGAGTGATTGTGATTGAAACTAAGAAGCCCAGAATGCAGATAGGAATATGTACAGGAAAGCCCAGGCTTGTGAGAGTTCAGTGGAATAAGAAATCCATTGGCAAGTGACCTAGAGGCCATGCATGTCACACTCTAACAAAAATCTGTTTACCCATTTTCCAAGTCCTAAACTTTGTGAGGGCCAAGTTTAAGGGCAACAGACTAATTTATATGATGCAGGAAATATTGGGGAATGCCAACACTCAGGCTATGACGTGGGTACTGCTGGCTATTTTTAGTTAGATGTATAATGAAAACTAAGGGCAAAAGAACAGAGCAGAAGCCTTTGGAAAACTTTAGATTTAATGTTGTGGCCAAAAGAATGTGGTTTCTGATAAGTTAAAACCTTTAGAAAGACACTAACTGCTTTTAGCTTGAACAAGAAGAAAGATGCTTTGAGAGAACCTTGGGGATCAACTAGATGCCACCAACATAGGCTCAAGGGTTAAAAAATATAAAGTTGTCTTTTGAGAATGGAGTCCTAGATCTCTTGTAGAGAAGGATCATCTACGAGTTGATTCTCTGAGATTCATTTTGCTGTGCCTACCTATCCAGGTTATTTAGAGGCCACTACTGCCCTGACTCAAAGAGACCTGGCTGCTGCCCATGTTGGCAGAAGATTTTGGTGTCATCCACATAATGCTGGTTCTACTAGCTATAAAATGCAAGATTTATGGAGTTGTGGAGACAGCATGGAAGGCCAGGCAGTGAGCTCCTAGTGTGATGGAAGAACAAGGGTATATGAAGCTACTGGGATAAATTCAAAGGTACAGTGAAGACCCCAGAAAGTTAGAGGTGCCTATGACGTGGAATGTCTGCCGAGAAATTCTGCAGGTAGTGAGTGGAACCAGACTAAGAGAGAGGTCTTATGGGCTAAAACAAGTAAAGTCTTAGGCATGTGACTGCCCAAGCCCCTTGGAACCCATATCTTTCCATCATGTGTCACCAAGAGTATTAGTCATGCACACTTCTGGGCATGTCTTAACAGACCACAGATGTGTCAATTTGTGTACTATGTCTAGTCTCTGACCTGCTTCTCTCTGGTGTTGCTCCCCTGATCGTCTTCTGGCCGTCACAAGGTAAGCAGTTTTGTTCCACCACGTTCTTCAACCATGAACTGAACAATGTTTTACTTTGGGTCCAGCTCTCCACGAACTGAACCCTTTGAAACCACTAAATAAATCTCTCCTTTATATTGTAGGTAAGCATTTTTCCAAAAACAAGAAAACCAACCAATACAAAGTCTCTACCTGAATACAGGTACTTGTTCCCTTTCACTTTGTCTACTTTCTGTCCTTTACACTTTCATGGGTGAAGTCTCCAAATGGTGTAATAACAGTTATTGAAAGACTTGCAATACAGAAGGAAGAGACCACACAGAACTACTTTCACATTTAACATACAAAAAATATTTTTAAAAGCTTAATTTTCCTAAGGAGCAGAGTTACTATTTCTTGAGTAATGGCTTCATCATTACACAGAGTTATTAGCTTTGATAAAACTTCCTGGTATTCAGTAGTTTGCCCGTTAGTCCTCATTTCTTATCACATATGAATAGTAGCCTTCCCGAGGGTCCCACCTGTGATGCTTCTGAGCCATTCTCCCATAAGTGCGCCATGCTTTTAAATTATGGAAGTTCTGGGGCAGTAAGCACAGCCTTCTCTATTCCAGAAATCATTTCCATCCCTTAAATGAAAAATTTTAAAAGAATAGAAAGTGTAATAATTATTTTCTCAAACCACAGTGGAATTAGACTAGAAATCAGTAAAAAAGAGATCTGGAAAAATTCCAAAATATTTGGAGGCTGCATGAGGTTGGAGACAATCCTCCTAAAATTCTTGTCCACTTGGAACCTGTGAATGTGACTGTATTTAGAAATATGCTCTTGCAAGTATAAATGATTTGAAATGAGATCATAGCACCCTAATCCAAATGGCTGTTGCCCCAAATTGGAGGGGAACAGTTCAGTGCTAACACACACACACACACACACACATATGCACATGCAAACAACACACATGCACACATACACACAAATAGGAGAAAAAAAGCATGGAGGCAGGAACTGAACTTTTGGTACCACAAAAGACAATAGTAAGGATTTCCTCAAAGTGGAATTAACCAACAATTCTTATCTAGAGGTTCAGGAGGAAGAATGACCTAGCCAACACCTGAGCTTTAGACATCTACCCTCCAGTGGTTTGAGAAAATGCTCTACTCTTGTCTATATCTACCCAGTTCAAAGACTTTGCTCTGGCAGGTCAGGAAATTAATACAGAGATTAAATGACAACATGTCTAAATAAGTCAAAAAAAAACCCTCAATAGATATTAAGAACTATCTTGAAGTATATGAAAAATTCAACTATTCAAAATTAATGTGATGCAGCGAAAGAAGTTTAGGAAGATTTGTTTGTTTTACACATAGTGTGTTAGTCACTTTATCAATCTCCCAATAACATACTCAACACTTGAAACATAAAGGAGGTTTAATTTGGCTTATAGTTTATAGAGATTCTATCCCATAGTTGGCTGGCTCCAGAGTAAAAATAGCCTGAAATGGGAGGCGGGAAAACAAGAGAAGAGGCAGAATGAGAAATATAACCTCCTAGGTTACACAGTGACCTACCTCTTCCAACCAGGCTCCACCTCCTAAAAGAAAGTCAGTTCTGATGCTCATAGAATCTAATTACCTGCCAACAATTGTGCTTATGGTCACATGAGATTTTGGAAGGGGATCTAGACATAATTTATAATAGATACGTAACTAGAAAAAACTATAATCTGTAATCTCAGCTTCCAGTTTAAAAAAATGGAGAAAAAGGAAAAATTAAACTGAAGAAAAATAGCAGATTCGTAATAAAAATTAGAAGCCAGGCATGTAGGCACACATCAGTAATCCCCACGCTGACTGGTTGAGGAGGAAGGGAAGCAAGTTTGAGCCATGGAACTTGTGCTGTCTGCTGGTTTTTCACTAATTTCAGTTAATCTCAGAATTAGTCTATTATCAGCTGCTGGACCCATTTTTCAGAGTTTATTTTTTATTTTTAAGGCACCTCAGCATGTATGGTCACCAGTCTCAATCTGAACTTCCAGTTCTCGTATTCATCAGCCTCTATTTCAATAGCATTCTTAATCTCCTTGATTTCTGTTTCTTGGACTTCTATTTTTTGCTAAGTTGGGTATTTGTGGTTTTTTATCATTTTGTTTAGTTCAGCTAGCTATTTATCAGTATATTCTGTAAACTCACTGCTCTGTTAATCCTATCATCTGTTTAGTTGCGTCTTCTGTGAGCATGTTAAGAACTTTCTTGATGTTTTTCTTTTTGTCATTTCAAGTAATTCAGCTGCTTAGGTGCTGATTTCTTCCCCACAATGCCTGATAGGTCAGCTCTGAAGGACTTGGGAGTTTTGGGAGGCATTTTATTGCCTTGTCTCCTAATGATTCTTTTTTTTCTGCTGAGATACATATGTGGATTATAATGGAACTATTTTGTTGCTAGTGTGAAGACTTCTTTAGTTAGTGTCTGTTTTACAGTGATGCAGTGTGGGTATGGCTAATTTTAGACCTTGGCCTCTATCTCAAGAGCCCCCTTCATCTCCATTAATTTGAGAGGGGAGAATGCAGTGTAATTAATCTAGCATCCAGTTCTCCAGGAATGAGCTACTGAATTATTAATGACACAAAGATGATCCAAATATTGACATACAGAGAAAACCAATTATTAGTAACAACTATGCCACTCTGTCATGTACAACAAAACCAACAACAATAATAGCATTAAAGACAAACTGGCTACTGAAATACTATAAAAAAGCAATCATGTGTTAACCTTAACTCTAGGAAAGAGATGTGTAGTTATTGTATAAACACCAGGACAAGGCACTGACATAACCATAAGCATCTACTAAATGCAGCATTATATCTCCATTAATCATAGAAAATAATTCAACATTAATAGGTTAAAGTTAGCTAAATATCTAGATTCATAGCGCCTAATGCTTATCCTAGTAGATACAGAGTGAGTGGGAAACAGGGCAATGAAAAAAAGTAAATTTTGAAAAATTAAGCAATGGAAGACAAGAAAGAGGAAAGAAATGTGAGACAAAGGATCCTATTAAGGAGTAAAAAGAAATTAATTAAATGAGATAAGATTAATAGGAAAGAACAGAAAAAAGAAAAATAACAGAATAAAGAAAAATAGAAAAAAGAAAAACAGCAGAATAAAGAAAAATAATGAAAAGAAAATGAGAAAAAAAAAACCTCAAAAAATGAATGAATAAGAAAAAAAATGTCCTAAAACATTGCCAAAGAAATTGCCTTTGATTTTGAGTGAGTATTTTCTTTCCAGGGGCTTTGGTGTTGGAACCCAGCAAGTTACAGTTTTCCAAGCTTCACCTCCTGTTTGTGAGGTGACCCCCACACTCCAGAGGCCCTTGCTCCACAGCGCAGACTTTGGCAACCATGCAACCTGAGACCTAAACTTGCTCATGTTGGTACACAGGAAAAACTGTTAGATTACTGAGCTCCAAGCTGCACCAGGATGGGGATTTGAGCACACCGCTCAACTTGATGCTAGCATTTAGATCAGCGACCTCTGAGAGCCATATATGCAAAGCCTGACTTCTCATCACGTAGAGTAGGGGTCTGTGTTCTTTCTAGCCTGCGGGACACTTCTCTGAACGTCTACATTTTAGCTCACACTCTCTACATAACTATGTCCCATGACAGCCAATCTCCCAGTCACTGTGGTCGGAGAATACTGAAAACCTTGAAGTGAGGTCTTTCTGTAGCTCTTCTGCGGCTCACTCTTAAACATTTAACCCCTCCCCAAAACGACTCTTGAATTACCCTTTTAAATATAGTGGATGCTGCACTGGATTTTTTCTCTAATTCCAACCTGCTGTGCCAAAGAAATCGCCATTGGAGTAAAACTGCAAAGTTTTTGCAGATTGCAACAGCCATGGTTTGGCTGAGGGCTCATGATAATGGTCCAATTTTTTCTCTCTCACAGGAGCTGCCAGCCTTCCAGAGTTACCTTATCTTCCTGGGCACTGATTTCATCTACTGCCAAATCAATCAGTCAGCTAGCATTTCTGCTGCCCCATCACAAAGGGAAACAAAATACAGAGTGGACTTGGAGTTTGTCAGCTGCCACAGGAACACAAAATTCACTAGCACGAATGGGTTGAGAAAGCTCCGGCAAGTTTTGGTATCATCATCTGACTTCTAGCTGTGATGCAGTACCTCATCCAAGCAGGTAAAGCATTAATTGTAATATCAAGTGAACCTCAGAGGGCTACTTTGAAAAGGATAGTGGACGGTCTTTAGCAATTCACCACATGGAAACGCAGCAGGGGCAGCTCTGCATCTTCATTTGCTGTCCACTCCCACTGCCCATTGGCTATCTTGGATGTAATATTTAATATATCATTGTCTAAGGTCCAAAAAGGTCACCTATATTTGCTTCTAAGCATTTGAAATTTTTAACTCTTACAATTAAATCTTTGATCCATTTTGAGTTAACTTCTCCACATGTGAGATAATTTATTTTTTATTACATAATTTGCCGGAGTCCAGCTGCGGCAGGGCTAGGGTTTCCCAAAAGGTGGTCAGGGAGTCGGCGATTGAGAGACAGAAAACACTGCACCCCAGTTTGTGAATGAATCTGAATCCACCTTTATTTTTTAGAAGCTGGAATATATATTTGCCCACCCTGGCAGCAACCCCCAGCCCCAAGCAGGAAACGCCCCAGGCCCAGGGCCAGGCAGGGACAATCCCAAACAATAGGTTTTAATTGACCTCAACTCCAAGCAGGAAGCGCCCCAGGTTCAGGGCAATAGGTATCAATTAACATTTTAATCTTGACATTTAGTCAGCCCGGGAAATGCAAGCCGACGCACCACCCGGACGCCCGCAGGAGGAAGAGATGTGTGAGATTATTAGGCCGCTCCCTACATTGCTTTCCTTAACATTTATGGGAGCGGCTGTCCCTGTGAGGACAGTGCCTGTCTTAGGTCAAGGACTCTTCACATGTACC
>PVLA01016709.1:0-19755 GCA_004027455.1 Hydrochoerus hydrochaeris
ATGGAACCTTTAGTTTTAGTCTTTTGAGTAATCTCCATGTTGATTTCCATGGTGGTTGCAACACTTTACTTCCGCCAACAGTGTGGCAAGGTTCTTTTTCTTCCACAGCCTCAGCAGCACTTGTTATTGGTTTGTTTCTTGATGATATCCACTCTTTTTGAAGGGACATGAAATCATAGTGTTTTTTGAATATGTATTTGTCAAATAATAATGATATTGAACATTTTTTCATATATTCATTTTCTCTTTGTTCTTCATCTGAGAAATATCTATTCATTTCAGATGCCTATTTTTGGATTAGGTCTTTATTAGGGGGCAGTCTGACTTTTTAACGTTTTTCATTTACTCTAGATACTAGTCCTTTGTTTGAGAAGTACTTGTTAAAAAAGTTTCCTGTTCTGTGTGTTGTCCTTTCTCTTTACTCTGTTGGTGATATCTATTGCTTTTCAAAAGCTTTTTAATGTGATGAGATCCTTGTCATTGATGGTTGATACTATTTCCTGTGTGACTGGAGTTTTGTTGATAAAGCTTTTGCCTACATCTATGTGCAAAGTTTTACTTATTCTATGTTACAGCAGATCGTTTCTCTTTTATATTTAGCTCTTCGACCCATTTCAATTTTGTTTAGTGTATGGTGAGAAATACGGATATCTGACATGTGGAAAGCCAGTTTTCCTAGCACAATTTGTTAATGAAGCTATCTTTCTTCCAGAGAAGATCCCTTATTTTTTAACTGCCTTGTTCAAGATAAGGTACCTGAGTGTGCTTGGAGTTCTTTATGAGTCATTTATTCTATTCCATGGATCTTCATGTCTGCTTATTTGCCATTCTCATATAGTTTTTGATCACTGTAACTTTGTAGTATACTTTCAAATAATACTGCATTGTGATGCCTCCTGCCTTGCCCTTGCTGCCCAGAATTCCTTTGGCCATTCTTGGTCTACTGTGGTTTCATATGAACTGCACAATCATTTTCTCTAGTCCTGAGAGTTACTCCATTGAAGTTTTAATTGAGATTACAATAAGTCTGTATAACAATTTTGAATGTAAGGCAATTTTCAGTGTATTAGCGTTGTGTATCTAAAAACAAGGGGTGTCTTTCCATTTTCTGATATCTTCTTCAGTCTCCTATTTCAGAGTACTGTACTTTTTAACATAAAATTAATTCACTTCCTGCGTTAGAGCACTTCCTAATTATTTCATTTTTCTTGATGCTATTGTGAAAGATGCTGTTTTCCTGACTTCTTTCTCAGTGAGTTTTATATTCCTGTACAAGAATGCTATTGATTTGTAGCTCCCTAGAAGTAACAATGAACTATGAAAACTTAATCCAACAGCTGCTAGACAATAGAAAGATAAATAATATAAGGTCAATTTTAATAAAGGAAAATTCAGAAGATAGCACATTGCACATTAAAAATTTGTTCACAGGGTTACTAGGAGAAAAATTTCCAAGCATGGCAAAAGAATTTGACATGCAGATAAATGAAGCATATATAATCCCAACTAGACATGATCATGAAAAACTGTACCAAGGATTATAAGATTACAGAAATTCAAAGCCATTAGAAAATCAAAAGCTGAAGTGGGGAGTTAGACTCGTGCCAGAGAGGGAAGTTCCAGCTTACTGGCACTGGCCCAAGAGAGTTTGGGACATCACTCCCAGTGCTTGGGTGTCTGTCCAGCCCCCTAGGACCCTGGACTAACCTGGAGAAGTTTAGTGGGCTTGAGTGGAATCAGTCTCAGTGACCTTTATTCAACCAGGGGACCAGGCTGGCACTGAGAGGGAAGGTAGGCTTGCTCAGTGGTGACTAGAGTTCCAGCATGCTGGCATTGCCCTGGGGAAGTTTGGGACATCACTCCCAATGCTTGAGTGTAAACCCAGCCCCCTTGGAAACTGGACTAGGCTGGAGAAGTTTGGCAGACCTGAGTGGACAATGCCCAGTGAACTTTATTCAACCAGGAGACCAGGCTGCCACCAAGAGGGGAGTTAGGCCCGCAGAGTGGCAAGGTGAGTCGCAGCCCCTTGACTCTGGCCCAAGAGAGATTGGGACATTGCTCCCATTGATTGGGTGACAACCCAGCCCCCTAGGACAAGGGACTAGCCTTGTGAGGCTTCGTGGCTTGAGGGCCCGTGCCAGGAGACCTTCATTCAACCAGAGGAGCCAAGGCCCTTGAGTCCTGGGAGCTGAGTGCACAGGAGGTGATTTCCAACACGCTCAGGGAATGATCTGGGACATCACTCAAAACACAGAAATATAGGAAACTGACAAAACAAAAGACCAAAATGCAATCTCAAACCTCCAGCCCATCCTAAGAAAGCCTAGGAGTAACATACATAGAAGAAAATACTAGCAATACACCTGAAATACCTGAAATGATATCAACTCAAATAAAGAAGCAAGTATGGGAAGATATGAAGGAACTCAAATTAGAAATAAATAATCTCCCAGGTAAAAGAAGAAATGGTAAAAGTAGTGAAAGAAATAGTGAATGCATCTAAACAAGAGACAACTAAAAAATTAGAGGAAAAATGAAAAAAAATTAGAGGAAGAAAGCAAAATGATATAATCCCTGAATGAACAGTATAAGAAAGAAACAGGATACATGAAGCAGATTCAAAAAGATATTCATGAAATCAAAAATTCTACTGAAACTTGTCAAAACTGCCTCAACTAAAGTAAAGATAGAATTTCAGACCTCAAAGATGAGATTGCAGCTAGTGAAAAGGAAATGAATGATCTTTTAAAAATAACAAGGAATCAGGAAATAATAATTCAACAGCTGCAAGATGATGCAAAGAAAAACCACATAAGTTTAACAGGGATGAATGAAAAAGAAGGGGACAACACAAATGATATCAAGAGGCTATTTACAGAAGTAATAGCTGAAAATTTCCCAAACATGAGAAGGGAAACTGATATGGATTAGTGAAGCACATAGAATTCCAAAAAGCCATAACAAAAATAAAACTATACTCAGACATGTAATAACCACCATTCCAGAGAATCCAACATAAGAACAGAATATTAAAAGCTGTTAGAAAGAAAAGATAGATAACCTATAATGGAAAACCAATCAGAATCACAGCAGACTTCTCAACACAAACAATGAAGTCAAGAAGGGCATGGAGTGAAATATTTCAGATCTTAAAGGAAGATGACTTCCTACCCAGACTGATGTACTCTGCAAAACTGTCCTTCAAAATGGATGGAGAAATAAGATACTTCCACAACAAAAAACAGCTGAAGAACTTCATGATCACCAAACCAACCCTGCAAAAATACTGAAAGATATTCTAGATACACATAGTAAAAAAAACCACTAATCAAGACAAGACAATTAAACAGAAGGGAAAGATAAAGATACAACAGCAGAAAGATAACATGTCAACAATAAACCAATATATAACAGTTATATCCATTAATGTAAATGGCCTCAATTCACCAATTAAAAGAAACAGACTGGCAGAATGGATCAAGAAACAATGTCCAACCATATGCTGTCTACAAGAAACCAATCTAAACCAAAAGGAAATTCATAGAATAAAAGTCCAAGGATGGAAAACAACACTTCTTGCAACAGGAAGTCAAAAAAATGCTGGAGTAGCTATTCTATTTGCAGACAATATGAACTTCAAACAAGAATGGTCCAAAGAGATAAAGAAGGTCACTACATACTAGTTAGGGGAAAACTTCAACAGGAAGAGATAACAATCTTCAATATATATGCACCAAATTCCAGAGCACACAGCTATATAAAGCAAGTATTAACACAAATGAAAAATCAAATCAGCAATAATACAATTATAACAGCAGACCTTAACACACCATTCACAAAGGGACTGATCAACTAGACAGAAAATCAGCAAAGAAATAACAGAATTGAATCACACCTGTGAACTAATGGACTTGATAGACTTCTACAGACTGTTCCATCCAACAACATCAGAATATACATTCTTCTCAGCAGTACATGGGACATTCTCTAAAATACATCATATAGTAGACAACAGAACATATTTAAGAAGACTTGATAGACTTCTACAGACTGTTCCATCCAACAACATCAGAATATACATTCTTCTCAGCAGTACATGGGACATTCTCTAAAATACATCATATAGTAGACAACAGAACATATTTAAGTAATTTAAGTAATTTAAGTAAATTTAAGAACATATTTAAGTAATTTAAGTAAATTTAAGTATTTAAGTAAATGCAAAAGTATTGAAATTATCCCATGCATGTTATCAGATCATAGTGCCATGAAACTAGTAATTAATGATAAAAAACCTGCTAAACCCCACAAACACATGGACATTTAATAATACATTCTTGAGCAATCACAAAGGAAATTAAAGAAGAAATTAAACAATATCTACAAACAAATGAAAATAAAAATACAACTCACCAGAATCTGTGGGATGTAATGAATGCAGTACTAAGAGGGAAATTTATTGCACTGAGTTCCCACATCAGGAAAACAGAACGAACACCAATAAACAACCTGATACTATACCTGAAACATTTAGAAAAAGAAGAGCAAGCCAGCCCAAAGCCAAAAGATAGGAGGAAATTATAAGGATCAGAGCAGAAATTAATGCAATAGAGACTAAGAAAACAATACAAAGAATCAATGAATAAAAGAGTTGGTTCTTTGAAAGAATAAATATAATTGATAAGCCCCTAGCTAACCTAATTTTAAAAAGTAAAGACTCACTTTTATGCAATATGGAATAAAAAAGGTGAAATCACTACAGACTGTGGAAATACAGAAGATCATCAACAACTATTTCGAAAAACTCTACTGTCATAGGTTCGATAACACAGAAGAAATGGACAGATTCCTAGAAACATATGAACCACCAAAGCTGGATCAAGAAGATGTAAAACTGCTGAACAACCTAATTTCTATTAAAGAAATTGAAAATGTAATTAAGTCCTTACGAACAAAGAAGAGCACAGGCCCAGATGGGTTCACTACGGAATTCTACAAGAAATACAAAGAAGACTTAATGCTGACACTCCTCAAACTGTTCAATGAAATTGGAAGTGAAGCAATTTTTCCTAAGTCATTCCTGGAAGCAAATACTACTCTATTACCAATACCTGAGAAAAACCCAACTAAAACAGGCCAATCTCCCTAAAGAACACAGATCCAAAAATTCTCAATAAAATATTGGCAAAAGATTCAGCAAATCATCAAGAAGATTATACACCATGACCAAGTGGGATTCATCC
Organism: Hydrochoerus hydrochaeris; assembly: GCA_004027455.1. Taxonomy (NCBI): domain Eukaryota; kingdom Metazoa; phylum Chordata; class Mammalia; order Rodentia; family Hydrochaeridae; genus Hydrochoerus; species Hydrochoerus hydrochaeris. Next base: position 5,244 of record PVLA01016709.1, read on the forward strand.
CAGGCATGCAGGGATGGTTCAACATATGTAAATCAATAAATATAATCCACCATATCAACAGAGCCAAAAGTAAGAATCACAATATCATTTCTATAGATGCAGAAAAAAGATTTTGATAAAGTCCAACACCCACTCATGATAAGAACCTTACAGAGAATTGGAATATATGGTCTCTACCTCAATATGATACAGGCCATCTGTGACAAACCAACAGCCAGCATCATATTAAATAGTCAAAAACTGAAAGCCTTTACCTTAATATTGGGCACAAGACAAGGATGTCCCTTATCACTGCTCCTGTTCAACATAGTACTGTAAATTCTAGCAAAACAATTAGAAAAGAGAGAGAAATAAAAGAAGTAAAGATAGGAAAAGAGGAAGTTAAATTATCATTATTTGTAGATGACATGATTCTCTACATAGAAGACCCCCAAAACTCCATCAAAAGAGTCCTAGATATAATAAATATATACAGCAATGTAGCTGGATACAAAGTTAATACTCATAAATCAATAGCATTCCTATACACTAACAACAAAATGACCGAGAGAGAAATGAGAGAAGCCACACCCTTCAAACTAGCATCCAAAAACATGAAATACTTAGGAGTTAATCTAATGGAAGAAGTGAAAGAGCTATACAGGGAAAATTAAAATGCCCTGAAAAAAGTAATCAAAGTGGACCTCAGATAATAGAAAGACATCACTTGTTCAAGGATAGGAAGAAAAAATATTGTGAAAATGACCATTCTCCCAAAATTGTTATACAAATTTAATGTAATCCCAATGATAATTGATATTATTGTGTGTGAAGCAACGCACAACTATTTTAAAGAAAGAAATATTATGGTAGCTACTGTTGATATCCAATTTTCTTGTTGTGAAGTGCTGTGTTGCTTGTATTGTTCCTTTCTGATCTGCTTTGTTCTGTCCTCTTGTCTTATTCTCTGTAAAATTAATTTAAAAAAATAAAATCAAAAGCTATTAGAAAAAAATAACATGTAAAGAATACCCATCAGAATCAAAGCAGATTTCTCTACACAAACTCTTACATCAAGGGGAACATGAAGTCTTTGAAGCCTAAAAGAAAACAATCGCTGACTCACACTGATGTATCACACAAAGTTATTTTTCAAAACTGATAGAGAAGTAAGATACATCCATGATGAAGATCACTTGGTGAAATCTGTTAACCAAAGCAGTACTCTGGAAGTTTCTGAGGGATATTCTAGAAAAAGATAACAAAACAACAATTGCAATCTTTCCAAAAGAATGAATGCACAAAAGGAGTCAAACACTTAAAGGAGAAGAAAGGGAATCAATAACTGGAAAATAGTAATATTAATGGTTAAGTCAATACTTACCAGTCATAACTCTCAATGAGGATTGTCTCAATTCATCAATCAAAAGAAAAAGGTTGAAATAATGGATTGAGCAACAAGTTAAACAATATGCTCTACACAGGAAACTAATTTAACTCAAAAGAAAATGTATATACAGAAATCAATGGATAGAAACAAAATTCTGCATTCAACAGGAACGCAGAAAAAGCAGGCTTAGCTATTCTATTTGCAGACAAATTGGATTTCAAGCCAAGACTGATCAAAAGAGTTGCAGAAGTCACCACATACTTCTCAAAGAAATGATCCAATATAAAACTTGAACCAGGTAACAATTGTAAAAATACATGCATCCAATACTGATGTACCAAAGTATATAAAACAAACACAAAGGAATAATAAATATAGGAGAAGCTCTAATACAGTTGTAGAGGGAGAACTTCAATACACCATGGTCACAAATAGATTTTAAAAAAATACTCCATAGATGGATCAAACAGACAAAAAATCAACTAAGAAATATCACAGATGAACCAAACATTTGACCAAATGGGTATAGTGAATCCCTACAGTGCATTCCATCACAAAACAATGAAATATGCATACTTCTCAGCAGCACAAGGGATTGTCTCCAAAACAACACACCCTAGCTCATAGGACATGCTTAAGTAAATGCAATGGGGTTAGAATCATCCCACACAAATTTCCAGGTCATTTTACAATGAAATTTGATATAATTGGCAGAAGAAATCACAAAAAGTCATATACACATGGAAATTAAATGATACCTTCTTGAACAGCCAGTGGGTCAAAGATGAAATAAAGAAAAATTAAACAGTTTCTACAATTAAATAATAATGCAGATAAAATGTACTGGAACTTATGGGACACAATGAAAGCAGTTCTAAGAAGAAAATTTATAGCAGTGAATTCCAACATCAGAAATACTGTGAGCTCAAATAAACAATATAATGCTGAACCTCATGCTTTAAGGAAAAGAACAGCAAGTTACACTCGAAGTGCATATGAGGAAGAAAATTTTAAATATAAGAACAGTGATTATTGGAACTGACAGTAAGAAAAAAATGGAAAGAATCAATGAACCAAAGATTCATTGAAAAATTAAATGAAGTAGACAAAAGCATAGCCAGTCGTATTTTAAAAAGAAAAGTAAGACTCAAATCCATGCATTTAGAAATGAAAAGGTCAAAATCACAAGAGATCCTGCCAAAATCCATAGGATCAGCAGTACCTACTTTGACAACCTGTGCTCTAATAAGATGGAAAACTAAGTAGACATGGACAAATTCCTAGATTCTTATGAATTACCAAATCTTAGTGAAGATATAAGGTATTCTATGCCACCCCTTATCAGTTAATGAAATTAAAGAATTAATATAAAATCTACCAACAAAAAAGAGCCCAGGTCCTGATGAAGTCAATGCTGAACTCTAGAAGAACGTTAAAGAATATCTAATACCATTACTCCTCAAAACCTTTAATGAAATTGAAAGGAAAGCAGTACTTCTCAGATCATTCCTGGAAGCATTACCCTGATACTCAAACCAGAAAAGATCCAATCAAAAAAGAGAACTACAGGCCAATCTCTTTAATGCACACAGCTGTACTAGTACGATAATGGTAAACATAATTGCAGCAAAACATACTGCACTACGAACAGGTAGTATTCATGCTAGGGATGCATTGATACAAGGATACAGGGATGATACCATATATAGAAATCAAGAAATTTAATATACCATATTAATATAACTAAGAACAAAATCCAAATGATTAATGACCTCAATGAATACAGAAAAATCTTTGGACAAAATGCAACACACATTCATGATAAAAACCCCACTGATCATTAAAACAGAAGGCATTTATCTCAACTCTATGATTTAAAAAATAATAATTTAGTATCTTGGACTTTTTGAGGCAGAATCTCATCAAGCAGTTCAGTGTGGCCTTGAGTTCATTTTGTAGCCCAGGCTGGTGTCATAATTGCAAGGATCTGCTTGACTCAGCCTGGGATTACAGGCATGTGCTGTATGTTCTTTTTGCTACGAGGAATCAAACTCAGAACCGTAATAAAATTCTTCTGTGAAAAACCAACAGTGTGTGTGTGTGTGTGTGTGTGTTAGCAATATGGAAGAAGCAGATTAAATTTGGTGTACTGGTGATGGAGACCACAGATTATAAGTGGAGGTTTGGATCTATCAGAGCCCATCTACTCCTTGCTCTGCATGCTGCACTGGAATGTGGAAACTCCTGCTTCATCCTGCCCACAGCTGAGGTCTCAGTGGTCTGGGATGCCATGGTGCTCACAGGGCAGGATGAGATCTGCTAGGGACAAAAAAAGCCAGGGCAAGGCCTGAGGTCAGGGTTAGGATCTTAACTTGTTTCTTTCCTGATGTTAAACTGGTTCATTCTCCTGCCTCATTGCTGTTCCAGGAGTAGCACACCCTGCCTCCCCACACTTCTCACTGGCAAAGTAAATGTGGGCCAGAAGAAGAGGTCTCTGTCTCTGCCCAACCTGAAACTCTGACCACCCAACCTCACTTTTATGCATTCCTGATATTGTCTCTTTCTATTTCATCCTCGGCTGTACCCCTCATACATGCATCTGGGAGTCCTGGTACCCTGGCTAATTGGTACCTTCATGTAACATATTTTGATGAATTTCATCCTTATGATCCCTCTCTACTTTTGTTCCCCCTACCCCTGATCTCTATTCCCATCTCTGCGTCCACATTTTGGCATTTGTTTTTTGAGATAGTATCATACCATGTAATTCAGGTTGGTTTTGAACTCACTTTGTAGCCCAGGCTGGCCTTGAACTCACATTGATCTTCTTGCCTCAGCCTCTAGAGTGCTGGGCTTACAGGCATGTGCCACCACACCTGGCTTAGATTCTCTTCTTTCTTCATTTTTTTCTTCTTTTCTCTTTGTATCTCTGTCTCTATGTGTTCCTCTCCTTTCTCTCCCCTCTCCGAACTGTCTTTTTCTCTGGTGGCTCTGGTTTATATAAGAGAAAATATTAGTTTTTTTAACTTTTTAAAGCTGTTTTTTTTTTCACTTAACATGAGGGTCTCCACTTCCATCTGTTTTCCTACAAGTGACACAATTTCATTCTCTTTATGGTTGAATAGTGCTGCAAAATGTCTGCCCACCATATCTCCATTCATCTACTGAAGGGTATTTAGGATGCTTTCACAGTTTTCTCATTGTGAATTGTACTGTTAAAGACATATGTATGCATGGTATGCATATATCACTATAGTATGCTGTCTTAAGCTCCTTTGGGAATATAGCAAAGAATTGGAATAGTTGCATCAAGTGGTTTACCTGTTTTCAGTGTTTTATTTATGAATTTCTATATGGCTTTCCATGTTTGCACTAGTTTATATTCCCATGAACAGTGTATAAGGTTTTCTTTGTCCTCATATCCTTCCCAGCATCTTTTGTTTTATATAATCTTTTTGATAGATGCTCTGACTAGAATGAGATGGAAGCTCAATGTAGCTTTGAGTTGTATTTTTCAAATGGTTAAAGATGTGGAACATTTTCTTTTCATATACTTATTGGACACTCATAGTTCTTTTGAGAAATGAATGCTCAATTGCTTTGCCCATTTACTGATTAGGCTATTTTGTTTTATCTGCTGTAAACTTTGAGACATTCTGTATCTCAGATAGGAATCCTCTGTAGAAAGATTAGCTGACAGTGATTTTTTTGCCATGCTGTATGCTATGCTGTCTCTCCTTTCTTGATAGTATCCTTGTCTGTGGTGAAGGTTGTTATTTTGATGAAGCCTTATTTTTTGAGTATGCTTTTGGTTTTTTTAGTGCTAGGGATTAAACCCATGGCTTCACACATGCTAGGCAGGTGATTGATTATGGTGCTACTTCCCCAGCTAGAGTCCCATTTGTTGATTATTGATATTATTGATGTACTATTGGGATTCAGGAAGTCTTTGCCTATGCCTATCTCTTCAAATATTTTCTCTATGTTATCTTCCAGCAGTTGCCAAGTTTCTGGGCTTCTATCCAGGTCTTTGATCCATTTTCTTTGATTTTAGCATGGAGAAAGGTTGGGTGTGTAACTTCATGATTTTTTATGTGACTATCCAGGTTCCACAATGTCATCATTTGCATGTAGTGTCTTTTCTGCAGATTATGTTTGTGCATCCTCTGTAAAACTTCAGAAAATGCAAAGGAAAATAATGGAGTCATGATCTCTATAGCAAAATTCAGCCTTTCTAAGATTGCAAATCCAGACACTGAAAACTGGAAGGAGAAGAAGAAGGAAAAAAGAAAAAAAAGTGGATAGTAGATCTAGGAACCAGGAAGCAATTGATGGGAAATTTAAAACCTAAAGACAAACTGAAGAGATAGCACATGTGAAAGAGAAGGGAAGGGACAATCTGCACTTTCTCCCTGGTCCCAGCTCCTGGCTCCTTTAAAGGAAACCTGAATCTTTGGAGACAAAGTGAAAGCAAGGACTCCAGAGGGATTCAGAGAGAAACACCACAGTGGAGTGGGCCAGGGGATGCTGTGAGCTGCAATAGCTAGTGAGGGACTCCAGTCCAAGTGTGCTCCAGAGCCCCTGGAGGGAGCCACACCAGGGTGGGGTTGAATATCTGAGCTTGGGCCTAGGAGCAGCTGCAGAACCTCAAGTCAGGGCTTCCAGTGTTATGTGAGCACAGTAACTGTGGGAGACACAGCCCACAGTAATGGTCAGGGAGGCATGGTCAGCTGGTCAGATACTCCCTGAGAGGTCTGTGCTACAGGACATGGACCCCACTCCTACAGCCAGAGACCAGCCTCAGCCTCAGTTGCTCTGTTTTTGAAAGGCACAGAATTGGCCCCTTACTGATCCTGCAGCCTGCACGTGCTGGCATCTAGCACAGATCTGGGGTCTGACTTCCTTCTTTACATATCAATTTGAGCAACAAATACTCCTGACTTGGACACGGTCCCAAAATTATAGATCCCAGAAGAAAGTCATGTGTTTGAAATCAAAGAGAAATTTCTTTTTTGTGTATTTGTTTTGTATGTGCCTTGTTTTTAGTTTAGTTTAGTTTAGTTTAGTTGTCCTTTTATTCTTTTTTTTTGCCTCTCTTTTATTTTCCCTTTCCTTCTTCACCAGTCTCCAGTTTATTGGGGCTCATGAAATTTTTCCTTTGTCCCTCCTTGCTATCTCTTTCCCTTACTTCTTTTGCTGTTTCATTACCTTTTCCTCTTTTCACTTATAATTTTACTACCATTAAATTTGTCTCTTCATTTTACTTCCTGAATATCTTTCTTTTTCTTTTATCTTCTACTTCTTCTATATATTCTATTTCTTTCTCTTCCTGTTACAAAATTGAATGAGCTTCATGGTCTGTGACAGCACTTTCTGAATGAAACCTGTACCATAGTAAATCAGAGGATCAGGAGGCTGACTTTGAGACCAAAGGCAGAAAACTGTGAGTGTCTTAAGAGTAAAGTGCACATTTACATTTAACATTGCTTGCTTTCCTTTACATTTTCAGATGTCTCCACTTGAATTTCAATAGATTATTTCTTATTTTCAAGACAAGTGATTTCACTAAAGAAAAAAAATTTGAAACCTCTCTGGGAGTGCCAGGCAAACTGCTTCTGGCTTCATCATTTACATATGAGAACAAGTTCTGATGGTTGCTCAGTGCTGAGCCCTGCCAGCCTCTATGTGAGATATCCCAGCCGGCCAGGACATGGGATAAAAGTTGCTTGGAAGATGTAAAAGGCCTGGTACTAGGCTGTCTCTATTTTTCCATTAGGATTTGAGGTATGGCTTCCAAGAAAATGTCATTAAACACTTATTAAGAGACATTTTGAAAAAAAAAATACATCAGCTTGCATAGGGGAAGGACAGCAGTGGTTAGTGGAGGAGTTTATCCAACCATTCTGATGCTTTTCTCTAAGAAGAGAATTCAGGATTTGTGCCTCAAATGTATTACACACCTCCTTTGTGCTGTGCCCTTCACAAAGATGATCGCACATGATTCTCACATCTAACATCCCATCTATAATTTCCACTTCACAATTAGGGAAGTGACCCTAAAGATGACAGGGAGAAGAATTTGTGGTGCACTGTTGTAGTTAGGGGTTGTAAGGAGAACAATTAGAATCAGGACATGGAATTTGTAATATTATTTTATGATGGTCACCCAGAGTTAACACAAGAAGTTGAGGAAATCTATCCACAACACCAGAAACACAGAATATTCAGCCATGGGCCTGAATCCCACAGCAATGTCCTACATGAATCGAGATGAAAACACAGAGCCCATGACAGTGCCTTCTACAGGTCCAATTGGATGTCTACAGCCCACGAAAATAGACTCACACCAGTCCGTTTTATGGATTCCTGCCTGCAAGGCCCAAAGTTCAGCTGTGGAAGCTATAAAGTCTATGCCAGCAAGGTGAAGGTGCTGTGCTGGTAACTTGGGGGTTCTACACTTGAGCCAAGAAGTCACATTCATAATAAAGTGCAGGGCTGTTCTGAATAGCACCACAGTCATCCTCAGTGACACAGAGGTCCCAAGCTCCTCCAATAATAAGCACAGTTGATTACATGCCAGGAACCCAGCATTGTGAGTTGTCCTGCAGACTAAATGGTACACGTCTTCCTCTCTGGAGCCAGGAAGCAATGCTCGATGTAAGGACCAGAGCTAATCCAGCAGAACCAACAGCTCAAACAGCAACACATAGGAGAACGCACAAAGCTTCCATGCCTCAGTGCCTTCCTTTTCCTTCCCCATGTCTCTGTTTATTCTGGTAAATTTCCATAGGTGGAATATTTACACTCAGCACCATGGTGATTTAATTCTGCTGGTTAAGTTGAACACCAGTTTTTAATCTATAACAGGAACTGAATCTCAGACACAGGAGAATGAAAAAAAACATGATATGTGGGCCCAGCCACATCTGCAAAGCAGAGAACTTGTCATGAGGTATGCAAGGGGAAAGATTTGAAGGCACAATAGCCTACTTGTTATTTTAGAAGTCATCCCCAGAACTGCTGCCAAATAAATGTCCTCCCACTCCATTGCACCAACACATTTCTCTACCGGCATTTGGTCCACAGCTTCCATTTTTTTCTCTATTTCTTTAGACAGAAGTGTTTCCAATTACCTCCATATCTTATTATCCAAAGTAGAAACAAAAATAGTTCTTGAGAAGCACTGCAAGAAGCCCACAATTCCTACCAGTCCAGTTTGGTCCCTTGCAAGTGTTTGCAAACATGGTAAAAGCCAGATGGAAATGTTGCTGCAAAGTCAGCATGACTCAATGTTTCTGAAATCAGGACCCTGAAACAAGATCACAGGTATGTAGCAGTGTCATTCACACTCTTCAAAGCAATAGAAGTACTGACTTGAATAAGGTATCACTGACCTTGGGTACTCACATGAAATGAGTACCTGGGGCCAAGCAAAACTTTCTTTTCTCCCATGGTCACTTTTGAAAATCGGTGATGCATATCATATTCAGTGCAGTCAGTGCCAGGGAGGACAAGAGTGAAAGACAGCAGGAGACAGGGATAGCTCTTATGAAACTGAAGCAACAAGTAACACTGTCTCTGTAAACCCTGTTCCTTCAGACAGAACTGCAGTCATCTCAGTAAATCAGTCCACAAAAGGGTAGTAATAAGGGCAACAAAGGTATTAATAAATCCAACAAGAGTCTCAAAAATGTAGAAATGGGTAAAATGAACAATGGCTAATATAAAATAATAATCAAAATTTGAAGACCTGCTCTTATTAGGGAAGTGGGAATCTAGAATACTGCAGACCATATAATAAAATATCATTTCAATATTAAATATTACCTGAAGGTCTACATAGTTTAGACTGTTGTAGCTTTTGTGACAGTTCATAAAACATGCATTCATAAAGGACCAAGAATACAGATCAAGTAATATCCAAATTCCACCAGCAAGTATTACACTTTTCTATGTATAATTGAAGTATATTCAGAAAATATCATTATTCTATCAATGTAGGAGTCATTAAATAACTTCTATATGAGATATTGTATACCAATCAAGTCAGTATCAATAATTAACCAACAAAAAGGCTAATATGCAAAAAGTACTCATCACTAGAAGTAACTTTTCTTCACTCAGGGTGTCAGGTTCCACTCAGTGATTAGGCCTCTTAGTTTTTTTTCAATTTAATTAAGTTTATTAATACAATGTAGATATATAAATGACACTCATCATAGGCATTTTATTCCACAGCTAATATATCTTGATTTGTCTTCTTTCCCTCCCATTCTTCTTCCCTCCCTTTCACCCCTCTTCCCCTCCTTATTTACAAAGCTTTGTTTCCATTTTATCCTTCTTTTCTCATTTTTCTATTTATTTTCTTCATTTTCCCCTCCCCCATAGTTCCCCTTTCCTTTGGAACAATTTCTTCATTTGTACACGTTTTAAAATATTTCCTTTTAATTTATATTTCTTCTTATATATTCATTGAAAATCACATGATGGTTGAATGAGTACAAATAGGGAGGTCCTGCCTATTGCAGTGATACCTCAGCTCACAAACTTAATTCTTTTCACAATTGTAGTTGCAGAATTTGTTCCCTATGAGAATCATAGAAAAAATTAATCTTGTTGACTTGCATACTTTGAAACCTATTTGGATTCCTGGAATCAAAGCAGGAATCCCAAAGCCAACTTGGATTGTTATATTTTTGATCTTTTGAAGTGTGACTTTTGAAAATGCTGGTACTGCGTCCATGCACTGGGGCAAAGCTCTTTTGTCATCTCTATGAATTTTTCACTGCAATGGTGCAAGGTGGTGGTGGAGATTTTGCAGTGAGCTTCTAGGAAGGCAACGTGGCTCATTCCAGGTCTCAGAAGCACCGGAATAGTTTTAGCTTCAAAAATGACAATTTTGATAAGAGCATTCAGACCAAGAAAGTACATGCAAAATCTCATAATGGAATATGTCAGCATTGTAAAGAATTTTTTTCCAAGGGGTTTGGGAACATCGATCCTGGCTGCTGGGTGCCTGCCCAGCCCCCTTGGCTCACTACACTGGGCTCCAGAGGTTCTGCAGGCTCGAGTGGCCTGCACCTAGTGACCTTCATTCAACAAGGGGAACCAGACCAGCGGAAGGGGGAGCCAAGCCCACACTGCGCACAGTAACATGAGTTGCAGATTGCCAGCACAGACCCAGAAGGGTTTGGGACCATCAATCCCGGTGGCTGGGTGCCTGCCCAGCCCCTTGGGTCATTGGACTGGGTTCCAGAGGTTCCGCAGGCATTAGTGAACTGCTCCCAACTACCTTCCTTCAACCAGGGGAGCCAGGTGAACGAAGGGGGAGCCAAGCTGGTGCCACACCATAAGGAAAAGCTTTGGAAAATCGCTGGAAACATGGAAATACAGGAAAATGACAAAACGAAATATCAAAATGCAATCTCAAACCTCCAGCCCATCCCAAGAAATAGGAGCCATGTACATAGAAGAAAATACTACACATACACCTGAAATGTATGAAATGATATCAACTGAAATAAAGAAGCAAGTACAAGAAGCTATGAGGGAACTCAAATCAGAAATATTCTCCCAGGTAAAAGAAGAAATGTTAAAAGTAGTGAAACAAACACTGAATGGATCCAACAAAAACAAGCTAAACAATTAGAGGAACAAAGCAAAATGAAAGAGTCCCTGAATGAACAGTTTAAGAGACAAACAGAATGCATTAAGCAGATTCAAAGAGATATACAGGAAATCAAAAACTCTAATGAAAGTTGCAAAAACCACCTCAATGAAAGTAAAGATAGAATCTCAGACCTCTATGATAAGATTGCAGCTAGTGACCAGGAAAGGAAAGATCTTCTATCAACAACAAGAAATCAAGAAATAGCAATTCAACAGCTGCAAGATGATGCAAAGAAAAGCAATAAAGATTAATAGGGATAAAAGAAAAAGAAGGGGAAAACACAAATTGTATCAAGAAGCTATTTACAGAAGTAATAGCTGAAAACTTCCCAAACATGAATATGGAAACTGATATATGGATTAGTGAGGCATATAGAACTCCAAATAGCCATAACCAAAACAAAACTACACCCAGACATATAAAAATCACCATCCCAGAAATCCAACATAAGAACAGAATATTAAAAGTTGTTAGAGAGAAGAGACAGGTCACCTATAAAGGAAAGCCTATCAGAATCATGGCAGACTTCTCAACACAAACAGTGGAGTCAAGAAGAGCATGGAGTGAAGTTTTTCAGATCCTGAACGAAAACGACTTGACTGATGTACTCTGCAAACCTGTCATTCAAAATGGATGGAGAAATAAGATACTTCCATGACAAAGAACAGCTGAAGAACTCCATGATCACCAAACCAAACCTACTAAGAATAATGAAAGACATTCTAGATACACATAGGAAAAAATCACTAATCAAGACAGACAATTAAACAGAAGGGAAAGTTAAGATGCAACATAAGAAAGATAACATAGCAACCATACACCAATATATGAAAGTTATAACTATTAATGTAAATGGCATCAATTCACCAATTAAAAGAAACAGACTGGCACAATGGATCAAGAAACAACATCCAAATATATGCTGTCTAAAGGAAACACATATATGCACATCCATGTTTATAGTGGCACAATTTGTAATAGCCAGATCTTGGAAACAATCTAAGTGCCCATCAACTGAGGAATGGATAAAAAAAATTGTGGTACTTTTAGACAATGGAGTACTACTCAGCTATAATGATCACATTGAGATATTTATAAAAAATGGATGCATCTTGAATGTATACTCATGTGTGAAATAAATCAAACTAACATGTATAAATACTGTATAGTCTCTCTAGTGTAAGAAATGGTAATTGTACAGATTTTATGGAAATCATGGTTCACCATTATACTGCTTTGATGTCTTATGTCTTCATTCATTGGTTCAAATGGTTTTATTCTGTTTTATTTGATCTTAATGTATGTGAGCATATGAATAGTTATTTTGAAGACAAGACAGTATGGTAGCCATTGTTGATTTAATATCGTCTTGACCTGAAGTCCTACCATGCTTTTTTTTTTTTGTATTACCATTGGTTCTATCATGTTGTGTCTTATTGGATTTTAATATGTATGATAGTAAAAACAAAACTTTTATGGAAGATGAGATAATATAGCAGCCATTGTTCATCTTTGGCTATATGGTTCAGAATGTCTTGGAATACTTCCATTCTCCTGAGTTGTTTATTCTACTTTGTTATATTTGACATTATTGTGTGTAAAGCTAAGGTCAACTATTTCAAAGAAAGAGACATTATGATAGCTACTGTTAATATCCAACTGTCTTGTTGTGAAGTCCTGTGTTGCTTACATTGTTCTGTTCCGATCTGCTTTGATCTGTCCTCTTTTGTTTTATTCTCTTTAAAATAATAAAGGAGAATTTTTTCCTTCCTTCCTTCCTTCCTTCCTTCCTTCCTTCCTTCCTTCCTTCCTTTTTTGTCTTTTTGACACAGGATTTGGCTATGTAGTTCATGCTGACCTTGAAATCACTTTGTAACTTAAACTAACTTCAAACTCACAGTGATTCTCCTGCCTCAGCCTTTCGAATGCTGGGATTATAGCCATGTGCCACCACACCTAGCTGTAAAGAATTTGATGAATGTAGATTAAAATACAGCAAATATAAACCATTATTGAAATCTAAAAATGCATTAAATGATTGCAGAAGATTATGAAGCCTTCTTACCACATAGTATGTAGACCATTTACCTGTGAACTTGAAGTTCATGTGAAATGGGAAAAGAAAGAAGACATAATTATCCTGTTTCACAAAGAACCAGAGGAGACAGAACATATTAAAAATAACCAGAGATCCTATCATAGAAGAAGTTGCAAAAGAAATGAAGACAGTGAAGATGATTTAGATTTTGATGTTGATTTAGATGGTACAGATGACAATCAAGTGGATTAATGCAATGTACATTAAAAGTTATTTTAGGAATGTGAAATGTATTCACCTATTGCCTTTGATGGAGCTGCAGAAAATAGGCAAAATTCAGTCATGCAGTATAAATTAGGCATGGTATTTGCATAATTGTAAAATATTCATCCAGTTGTTTGAAGATGAAATTTTAAGTTTCATATTTTATGATAAGTACCAAGAAGCAGATAAAGTCGAGGGTTCATATTACAGTTTGGGGAATTAATTCGAAGAATATATTACCTAATGTCAAATTTAATAAAATTCAAAATTGTCACTTGTATCAGAACTTTGTAGGCTGGGAATGGTAGTGCATGCCTTAGATCCCAATACTAGAATGGCTGAGGCAGGATGATTATGGCCAGTTCAAGGCCAGCATTGAATATGCTGTGAGTTTGAGACCAGCTTGAACTGCATAGAGAGACCCAGTTTCAAAACAACAGCAACAATAATACCTATCTCTCTGAAAGAAAACTGTCTAATGTAAAAAACTAGGAGACATTATTAGAATTAGACCTAAGAATTTAGTTCAAGGACTATAATCCCAGCCCTTGGGAGGCTGAGGCTCAAGGGTTGCTGTGAGCTTAACGACAGTCTGGCTACAAAGTGAGTTCAGGTGCAGCCTGAACTACATAGTGAGACCCTATCTCAAAACACCAACAGAAAAAAAAAAGAAAGAAAAATTAGTCCATGGAAAGCACCTTTGGATGATTGATCCAAAGTATAAACAAAATCCCCTTAGCTAAATCCCCATCATTTATATTTATTTGTTCTAAAGCAAACAGTTTACTCTTTAAAATTAATTTTCTCAAGTCAGCAGCAATTTTTCTGTTTTTACACTTTCCCTCTTGTGAAATACACATCCAATAATGCTCACATTTTTTTTTTTTGTCTTTCAGAGATAGAGTCTGGCTCTGCAGTTCAGGCTGGCCTTTAAATCACAACCCAGGCTGGCCTTCAATTGAGAGTGCCTTCCCTGCCTAATCCTCCCAAGTGCTAGAATTACAGGCCTGTGCTACCATATCTGACCTTCCAAAAATGCATAGAATTTATATCCATAGTGTAGTTAGTAACTATAAAGGAAACACATACATTTACACTGGGAGGAAAAGCGCCAGCACCAGCAGCTCCTCATGGTGCTCTCTGTCATCACCAGGGCACCCTGCTTCCCATG